>CM076084.1:2460102-2575102 GCA_038088235.1 Zacco platypus | reverse complement strand
GTTAAAATGTTAAAATTATTAAGAGTTTTAAAAAAATAAATATTTTTAAATATTTTTATTAAAATGCACTAAAACGTATTTGTTTATTTAAAAATCTGTTGTATGTGTATTATCCAAAATGCATTTTATTCTTTGAATTCTGCATATAAATATTTATTTATTTAAAATAATTTCAATATTTATTTATTCAAAATATAGCAACATATGTGCTTACATATAAAAATATTATTATTTTCAGAGTTTTAAATACATATATTTTTTTTAATTAAAATATTTAAATGCATTGAAATATATTTATTTCAAAATATTTTTTATTATAGGTATTATGCTAAATAAAATTTTTATTCTATGAATTCTGCATCTAAATACATGTTTGTATGTTTTTTCACAATAAATACAATAAATATTTTTTCAAATATTAAAATATTTAATTGCAATAAATTGGGTATTTATTTATTTAAAAATCTGTTTTATTATAGCTGTTTATAGAAAATAAAAAATCTATTAATTCTGCGTCTAAATATTCATTTATTCATTCATTCTTGTGTTCAAAATAAATATATTTTTGAAACACATATGCATTTTAAGAGTTTTAAATATGTATAATACAAATATATATTTTCTTTATTTTTTATGAAAATAATTAATTTTCATAAAAACATATGTAAAACATATTTACATTTTTTATTTTAAATCTTACAATATTCTCTTTTTATGCATCGGAATCATGGATTGAAAAATGAAGTCCTCCGTGAGGTTATTTTCTAAGGGGAAAAGGTACATTGCACACCGCAATGTTTCCATAATTAACTTCTAATTGATTTTCATTTTCCATCATGCGTGCAGCAGTCTGTGTCTATATTTTCACAGGGAAGTTTGAGGATAAGTTAAGGCTCGCTCTCTCTCTCTCTCTGTCTCTCTCTCTCTCTCTCTCTCTGTCTCTCTCTCTGTCTCTCTCTCTCTCTCTCTCTCTGACTGACACTGTCCTTTGCTCACATCATCTCTCACTCTCCTTCCTCAGGGATCCCTCGTCCACTTGTTTTCTTTAGTCTATTTTCCCTCGCACTCACGGGGGGCAACAACTTCCACCATAAGAAAATGCACCCCAGATTTATCCCAGTATAAAATATAAATGTAAATATTCTATACCGCATTTTAGCTCCTTATATCTATCTATCTATCTATCTATCTATCTATCTATCTATCTATCTATCTATCTATCTATCTATCTATCTATCTATCTATCTATCTATCTATCTATCTATCTATATCTGTCTATCTATCTATCTATCTATCTATCTATCTATCTATCTATCTGTCTATCTGTCTATCTATCTATCTATCTATCTATCTATCTATCTATCTATCTATCTATCTGTCTATCTGTCTGTCTATCTATCTATCTATCTATCTATCTATCTATCTATCTATCTGTCTATCTGTCTATCTATCTATCTATCTATCTATCTATCTATCTATCTATCTATCTATCTATCTGTCTATCTGTCTATCTATCTATCTATCTATCTATCTATCTATCTATCTGTCTATCTGTCTATCTATCTATCTATCTATCTATCTATCTATCTATCTATCTATCTATCTATCTGTCTATCTGTCTGTCTATCTATCTATCTATCTATCTATCTATCTATCTATCTATCTATCTGTCTATCTGTCTATCTATCTATCTATCTATCTATCTATCTATCTATCTATCTATCTATCTATCTATCTATCTATCTATCTATCTATCTATCTATCTATCTATCTATGAAAACATGTAAACTTAAACTATGAAAAGTAAAACTTAAACTATTTCAGACTTCAAGCTTTTCAAACTACTTCAAACTTTCTGGCTAGGCTTTTTCAAGCCAACTTAAAGTTTGTCTCGACAAACTTTTTTTATCATGTTATTCTTTAAAAGAGTTTGACGGATAGATAGGCTAGAGAAACAGATGGGTGTGCGTTGTTGCTCAAGTTGCTAGGTGGTTGCTATGAGGTTGCTACTGGGTTGCTAGGGTGTTCTGTAACCTTCCTTAATGTCCAGACAAGTCTTAAGTCTCAGTGCATTAATATTTTACTCGTTGTTTCAAATTCGAAAGTTTTTGCTGTTTTGAAACTGCACTAAAACTTGTTTTATAAGCCTATACCATCCAATAGCCTACATAAGAATAAAGTCTTCTCTAGTGGCCTAATGATATCCTGTTCTAACTCTTTATGAATCAGTAGTTCGTGTATCAAACTGTCAAAATCACATGATGTATTGAAATTGCGAATCACTGATGACGTAACAAAGCCTTGTTTACTGAAATCATGTGACTTTGGTGCTCCGAACCACTGATTCGAATCAAAAGATTCGTAAAGCTTCATGAATCAGTGTTTTGAAATCGTCCATCACTAGATATTGTTGATTAAAGTCGTTATTTTGTTTTTTCTCGTCACTATAACATTAATGTAGATTCACTGTACTCACATGAACTGTTATTAATGTTTTAGTATCTTTCTGGACATTGAATGTGTTCTTTATTTGGCTGTCTATAGAGACTCACTGAACCATCAGATTTCATCAAAAATATCTTCATTTGTGTTCTGAAGATGAACGAAGATCTTACGGGTGTAGAACGACATGAGGGAGAGGAATTAATGACAGAATTTACATTTTTAAGTGAACTAACAGTTTAACTCAACTATTGTTTAAAAAATTACTATACCCCTTGCTTAAAATGAACCCAAAGTATGTTGGACATCAACATTTATTAATAAGTTTAATGAATAATAATTAAACCATAAAATGGCATTAAATTGTGTATTAATAAATGTTTAGATCCTTTTGATTACAATTTTTAATTGCCAACCTATCTTGGGTTCATTTCAAGCCAGCCATACAGTCATTTTTAAACAATAGTTGAGTTAAATAAAACTACCCAGCACGTTGGGTCACATTTAACCCAATCGCTGGGTCAAAACAACCCAATTTCTGGGTTTGTCCATGTTCAACCCAACTTGGGTTGTAGTATAGATGTAGTAGATGATACACTATAGATTAAGTATAGATGATTGAATGCTTGCCTCCCCAAAAAAACAGATCCGCCCCTGCTCTCAGTACATTCAGATTCAGGTGTTTGGTATGAAACAATAAGTATGGCTTTACCCCTGATTAAGAGTTCTCCCTCTGGGGCTCTAAGACGGGGAGCCTCAGCCCCCCATGCAATTAAATCAAGTTCTTTTTTAATGAGGAGTGTGTTTATTAAGTCCGTTCAGGGACTTGTCCACAGAGGCTGTTAGCATTGCTCTCTGATTAGGAAGGCTAAGCAGTCTCAAGAGCGGGTAGCGAGAAAGCAGCAAGTCCTCTCTTTTTTTGTTTGTTCGGGGGGGGCAGAAGTTGTTAATATGGGAGGTATGGTACACAATCTATTTTCGAGCAGTTAGCACCTCGGCTAGGGTTCAGATTGACGGGGAGAGAGAGTGAAAGGCACTTCAAAAGGGAGGGTGGAAACCGGTCTGGAAAATGAGAATGCAAACTGTCTGGTTCAGAGGTGTGCGGCTCGCTGATATCACAGGTGTAGTTTCAGAGAGGGAGACACTTTGTGGGGGGGAGACAAAGAAAACGAGTGAGGTAGGAGTCAGGCCAAATATACCTTGTGTTTAGTTTACGATGCTCATGACGATACTGCCACCTATAGACCTGCCACGATGCAGCAAGGTTTGTGCTTGTGCTAAAAGAACGGTTGAGGTGAGAAGTTGGTCGTGACGCGGTGGCAAGCCTGAGCTGTCGCGAGATTCGTCACTGAGTGAGGGTTACCGTCAAGAGATTCAGATTTAGAAGAATGTAAAGAAAAAGTTCTGTAAGTGTCTTTATTTATTTTTCATCGTGAACAATTGTATTGCTACTATTTTAATTTATTTTATACTAATTACACAAATCTATGCAATTCTACTTTAATGTCTCTTGGATCACTCACTTTGGTTAAAAACAACCCAAGTTGGGTTGAAAATGGACAAACTCAGCGATTGGGTTGTTTTAACCCAGCGGTTGGGTTAAATGTTTAGGGTAGTTTTATTTAACACAACCATTGTTTAAGAATTACTGTATTACTCGCATGAAATGAACACAAAATATGCTGGAAATTAATATTTATTAATATGTTTAATAAATGGACAATTATTAATACGTTTACTGAATAATAATTAAACAATAAACATTTATTAAATTTATTTTTAATAAATGTTATTAATTTCCATTTGGGGTTCATTTTAAACCAGCCATATTAACAGTAAACAATATTTAAAACAACCCAATTGCTGGGTTTGTCCATTTTCAACCCAACTTGGGTTGTTTTTAACCCAGCATTTTTAGAGTGCTCAGACTCGCCCTCATAGTTTTTTTTTATTATTAATAATAATAATAATAATATATATATATTTTTAATATTTTATAAATAAAATACTATTATTTATAATTATATATATATAACCAAATCCTGTATTATTTTAGAGGTGTGGTTTAATATTTAATATGCATTTAATATTTTGAATTAGGTAGTATATTTATTTATTTTTAGTTAATATTTTAGTAATTTTGCAATGTGATTTTGTCAAATTTCTTAGAGTTTGTTATGTTTCCAAATAGCTTTAATTTGTTTACAACAGTTTTAGTTTTAATAATTTTAGCACTTCAACATAAACTTTTCTTTCTTTCTTAGCAATGGCTTTAAGATCATTCACTCTACAAAAAAATCTGGCATGTTTCAACCCAAATTTGAGTCAAAAATGGCCAAACCCAACCGCTTAAAACCGTTTGACCACCATTTTCAACCCAACTGTTTTTGAAACAACCCCTCATTTTTAGAGTGTATGCAGTTAAAATGATTAAAATTGAGAATTAAAATGAAAACATGAGAAAAGTTTGCCTAATTATCTTAAAAGATAGGCTAAAAAATAAATAAATAAATAAAAATAACTGTATTCGGAATGAATTTTAATTCCCTCATTTACCGGACCTACGCTGGCGAGAAAGAAGAAAAATATGTCTGATTTTCATCCTTAACGTAATTCCCAGCTCTCAAAACCAAATCCTTTGTTTAAAGGGACACACACTCAGGGCTTTTCAAAACACTTAATATTCATCTCCAAGTGCGTCTATTGGATATTTAAAACTTTTCTGAGTGGTGAGAGACAGGGATTATACACCTGCGCAATTACCTCTTAGATCTCGCCATTGTTCCCAAACTGCACAGTAATTATACAGGTGATTGCCACCAGAGAAAAGCCATTGTTCCGACTACAAATTCCGTCATTCGCAGTGCCGGAGTTAGCCAATGACACCAACAGTAATCATCCTGTACATATTCAAACATAATGACCACCCACACGCTCGAACCAATTCAATGGCACCGTAATCACAAACATAACGGATGTATTCTTCGTTAAAACCCTGTAGGTCGTTCCGCACAAAGAGCGGGGCTGAACTTTGTCCTTTGAGGGTTATTGGGAGAGCTGTGAAGAATAGAGAGGAGATCAGTATTCAGGCTGAGCTCCTGCCATGCTTCTATTAAGTAGGAGAGTGGCAGTCTGATTATCCACATTGTTGGCGGTGGTGGGAGTGGACTGTACCGGGCCATTTTTGCATTAACGTTCTGATCAAATTTTCATAACTCAATTTGGCGGAGGTTTGCATGTTGAGGATTGAGCACATCCGTAAAGCTCTTTGCCCGTGCGATGCACCTTTCTCTTGACATTGACAGTCCCTTGACAATATTGTGGGGCTGATTGTGCTCACACTTCATCTGTACTTGATTGCCCAGAGGCACATTTCGTCGCTCCACTTTGAAATGCATATAAATATCAGTTGTTGTCGCTCTATATTGTCTCTTTCTATTAGCTCTGGAACCGACATGTGATAAGATTGCCCCTTTGATATTTACAAAATGTGCCGATACGAGATTTTCACACAGTATTTGTAAGAAATCCTCAGTGACGAAATTCAATAGTATTTGAAATGATTTTTAATGTTGTTTATATGTCTTTAAATGCCGTATAGTGGCTCTTTAATGTGTCATAATTTCAAGCGGCTCGTGAACCCATAATTTTGGCAAATGTGAAGTGAAATGAATAAACCTCAGGCTGAAGGAAATGCAAATTTTTCCAAAAACAAGCTTTCAGCTGACATTCTGGATCACAGACGAATGAAAGTCCAACACTCTTACTTCAGCAATAAGTAAATTAATAATTCTTATTAAGTGGGGATTTTTTTTAGGATTCTTTACCTGACCGAAGTCTCTGAGATCCTCGCACTTATGGAGACTCCAAGTAGGTTGCAGTTCTGGAAAATGGCGGCGCTGGAGACTAAAGGGTTCCTGATGGTTTCGCCTTCGCAAAGCCCCGCCCCCTTTAGTTACTGTTGCTATGCCGCTCTCACGCCACACATCATGTTCTCACGCAGTGAAAAATACATCGAGGAGCAAAGAGACACTGACAACATTTGAAACAGTTTCATATTTAATATATCGTATTTTTTAAGAAGTTTAATCAATAAATAGCGTCTAGTGTGTGTTTAATGTGTCGTGAAGCGATCATCTCTTCATACTAGTTCATTTATAGCATCAAATAAACATGAATGAACATCAGAAGGAATGTTGTTTCAAGACGTGATTCAAGTTCACCAACGTTAATCTACTAACTCCCCTGACCGCTTTGAGGGACAAAATGGCAAATTCGGGGCTATGATTGGTCAGATCGCCTGTCAATCAAACTGTTTGCGAAGAGTCAATTATGGGAAAATGGTTAATTATCAGGAAAAATATCGGTAAAACTGATTATCGGTCGATCTCTGATAACACGAATACCACAGAGATTATAAAAGACATCAAAGTGCTCTTTTATTGTCAGCTCTATTCATGCATCATTTCATAACCGGGTGACCTGTCAGACAAAAGTACTGAGAATATTTACCATATATGGTCAAAAACAAGGGATCAGATTCTGAAACTGGAAGAATGAATGTGTCAGTAAAGGAACATGATTCCTATAGTCATGGAATTGTGATGTTTAAGGTCTGGAAAACTCAAATTCAGTTGAGGAAAAATCAGGGAAGTAGTAGTGAATGAAATGAAATTAAAATTTAATTAAGTAGATATTGCATTTTGTTTTGCGCAATTTGAGTTTCTTTCAAATCTGAGGATTTGTTCAGAGTGTTTCGCCTTATTTGAGACGTTCGAACACTAATAAATGTTTAGATCTGTTCAATGATTTTTTAAAAATCACAAAGAAGGATAACTAAAACCATGCATATGTGCAGGTTTTCTCGAAAATCAGCCTGTCAGAGCAGCAACATGATCGCAGTCTTCAGTGTTTCAGGATCCATCGCTATCATTCAGTCCCTCATGAATTATTTACATTGTGATGAGACTCTCAAGGATGTTCGAGCAAATCATATAATACATATTCAAAAGAGACCATCTTTTACCAGGAGCTAGTTTTTCAAAGTATCTGATGCTGTTTTAAGTATCTGAACTTTATCTGTGTCTTAATATTGGAATTCAGGAAATGAATGAACAAGTCAAGGTTGAATGGTGAAAAGATGCATGTAAATGTATTATATTTATATTATGCAATTAATTAATTGCGATTTAATTAATTGCGATCGCAATAATTAATTGCAAATTAATTAATTTAATTGCGATTAAAAACGTTTTAGTATTACCGTCCTAATTGAGAAGCGAGAAACTAGGTGTAATTAAACTGAATAATTATAAATCAAGCGCATAATCTTCATTTTTGTTACTTATATTTGCGCTGAATTACATTAATAGAACCAATGCTTCTTAAATCGCGTGTTTACACGATGAGGTTAACTTTATCATTTAATGCTGTAGGGGATTTTTACAGTTAAAGACCCGAAAGACCAGATATGATAAATGAAGAGCCGGAGTCAGAATTTTAAAACAAATAAACTGAAGAAAATGTTGCAGTTTCATCAGCAGAAGCAGCTTCAGGTCTCACAAGGAGTTTGTGGGCCGCTCTCTCCATGCATTCACATTTCCAGCACAATTATACTCTAACAGAGTCCACTGACTACGTCATTACTAACATTCTGATTGGTTGAGAAAACTAGACTAAACTGGTCATTTTCCACACATGGACAGACAGTCAATGCTGACGATCGGACCCTGAACTTAGGCACAGAATGTCCTGTTAAGTCAGGACAAGACGTCTGCAGGTCTCAGAGTCCCTGTTGTCCACCAGTGCCCATAATGCACCTGTACAGAACACTGAGCGCACATACATAGATACACATTAGCAGGGTAGGGGAGTAACGAAATACAAGTAACTTAGTGACGTATTTAAAATACAAAATGTGAGTAACTGTATTTCATTACAGTTACATTTTAAATGGGTGGTAATCAGATTACAGTTACATCTGAAAAGTGTTTTAGATTACCAAAGTGATTACTTTGAGTTTTAATGTCATTTAAACAGCAATTGGTGATTCTCTGACTCTGACCGTCTGAAAAAGAGGAGTTAAGTTTCACCAACATTTTAATACTTTTAAGAGGATCATAAAAATGTTGTTATTTTTATTTAGTTCTGTCCTGAACAAGACAAAATGACTGAATTTATAAAAACAAATGTCAACTGAACTGTCCTGTCATGACCTGATGATCCACGACTGTTTTCATGTTTTGTGAGTCATTTTATAATTCACTCGTCACTGCAACTTTTTCTCACAATTTGTTTTTTCCCCTCACAATTGTGAGTTTGCATTTCACAATTCTGACTTCTTTTTCTCACAATTGCGAGATTTAAACTCACAATTGCAAGTTATAAAGTCAGAATTGGAAAATATAAAGTTGTAATACTAACTTTTTTCTTGCAATTGTGAATTTAGTATGTGAGTTTATATCTCATAATTCTGACTTTTCTCAATATTGCGAGTTTATATCTCATAATTCTGACTTTATAACTCACAATTGCAACTTTATATCACACAATTCTGAGGGAAAAAGTCAGAATTGTGAGATAAAAACTTGCAATGACCTTTTTTGTGTTTGTTCCACACTTATTAGTATTCCAAAGTATTCTAAAGTATTTAGATTAAGTTACTAAACTTGAGTAATGTAACGAAATACGTTACAAATTACTTTTTAAAGCATGTATTTTGTAATCTGTGAAATACATTTTAAAAGTAACCTACCCAGCCCTGCACGATTCACAACTTCTTCAAGGCTGAAGTTGATCTGAGCTCTGCTTTAAACAGGAAACTTTCCCAAAACATACTGATAAGTTGTGCTCTTCTCTCAGTGAGAGGTTCAGACAATATTCAACATTATTCTCTAGTGTTTGAAAATGAAAATGAAAATAAATGCTTTAACGTAAGTTGAAGTTAGTCATTCTAAACAATTCAATATTTAGAAAGATAACTTTGTGAAAATCGCTCTATATATATATAAATCTCAAAATAAAGTTATTTCCTATTCAATCTTGATTGTGAACTAAAACCAAGCATCACTTTGTGCCCTCGGCTGGTGTAGTAAACCTCCTCAACACCAGATGGCAACAGTGAGCGCTGTTCGGTTCGACGCGCATGCTCAGTTTCAGCAGCTCGCGCTCATCAGTTCTGTCTGTGCAGCATGTCTCACTTCAGTGTACTGTTGGAGTAACAAGTACTCCGTGATATTCGTTTATTTCGACTCGGAGTGACTCTCAGGCACGTCCGAGAGTGAGTGACTTCAGTAACGTGAGGATCGGCGCTGACTAGAGTCGCGGAGTGTTTTGAACGATTCAGTCCGATTTGGTGAAGTAGTTCGACCAGTTCACTAAAAAGAACCGGTTGAAAAGATTCGTTCCATCACGAACCGGACATCACTAGTGAGCAGACGTGAAGAATTCTACAGTGGACTGATTCACGGCGGTATGTTCACTGTTATAAAATAAACGTTTTTGTAGTTATGTAGCTAGACCGCATTTGATTAGAAATACTTTCTGCGTATTTATAACCGAATCTGTGCGTTTGATTCAAGTAGCCTCGCGCCGCTTGAGAGTGCGTGTATATCTAGATCCGTTTTATTTCCCACAGAATTATTCACAAATAAAATATTACAGCTTTATAAAACCCGATAATTAAGCAAATATAGAATAATCTCCTTTTTACTAGTGTGTAACGGCACGTTACTCTTGTGCGTATTCACGAAAAGGCCTTTAGGCCCGTTTCAAACCGCACGCGTAGGCAGCACGTATTTTTTTTTATTCGGCGTCCATGTTAACAGAGGCCAGTTTCACACTTCCGGGTTTGTGACTTCCGGATTGGCCCACGCTGGGTAATTTTTTTTTTCCGGTAACAGCGATGGTTGAGTCAAACAATAACCAGTTTAAGTCTTTGTAGGAATTAAATATTATATATTTAAAAAAAAGTAAATTATTAGTAATAATTCGAAATGATGGCGATTAACTTTTATTTAATTATATTATATAATTCTCCGTGTTTTTTTGCTGCGTAGGATTGTTGCTATGGCAAATTTCATAGATTCATATAGATTAATGCGATTATGATTTATGTATTTGTCTTGAAAATAATTTTTTTTAGTTTCATCATTTTAATCTGTCAGGATTAGTCATAAACCATGCTTGAATGTGGCATACAGCAAACTCAGGACATTATGATGTAATTAATCCTGACAGAATAGAATATATATAATTTACAGCGGCTTCAACCAATCAGAATCGGGGATTGGAACCATCCATTTTATGAATGGGTTCTTAGACACAATCCGTATGTAGTGCATGTATCCTCTGCTTTGTTTTTAATCTGTGCTTTTTTCCAGATCACTCAAAAATGTCTGAACAACGAGCCTTAAAGAATCCCTACCTAGATTACACTGGGCCTGGATGTGCGCAAGACCTGTTCGACATGCAGGGAAATGTGAGTGATTCCTAAAAGTGGCTGCTGTATCTTACTCTTAGAAATAATATGAGTACTTAAGTATATATAGATATGGTAATCATTCATAGCCCTCACTGAATTGCATTAATACGCTCCTTTCATGCCTGTATTCATTAACATAGCTGATTTATCAATCTTATTTTTGCTCTGTGCAGTTGACCCAGCATTTTGCCAGCTGTATAAGCAGTAAGATCGGTGAGCTGCTGGCAATCATGGAGAATGGACTGAAGACCGCTGACCCCAGAGACTGTACTGGTTACACTGGCTGGGCAGGTGAGAACACATACGTTTATTAAAAAAAAAGAAATATTAATACCTATTCAGTGAAAATGCCTTCAGCCTCTATAGATGGAGTTGCTTTAAAGGGATAGTCCACCCAGAAATGAAGACTCTGTCATAATTTACTCATCCTCGTGATGTTCCAAACCTTTATTTCCATTTAATTCATCCTACTAACCACAAGTAACTACATGTCAACTAGCATTCATTAAAGTATTAGTAGATTGTCTGCTTAATATCACATTTAAATTATAGATTTCAGATCAGCAACAAAAATCTGATATGAACTGTCCCATAAATGTTGTTTTTTATGCTCAAATAATATTTATAAAAGGTTTTTTTGTTCAGGCTAGACCAGCCAATGCACACGTGCAGTGACTGGCTCTTTTATTTTGAAGGCCGGACTAATTCCGCCATGTTGCACAATGCATTTTCTCCCCTTCGTAATTAACAAGAGTGCATTGTCTTTAAGAATTTTTGCAAGTTTTTTGTGTTGGCAGTTGCACTTGCGGGAGCTAGAAATTAAGTGCTTAAAAGCTTACAGTGAATGTAATTACATACATTCTTTATTTTATATATATATATAAAACCTACATGTTAACATTCTTGCAAACTAATAAATTTAATAGAGTATATTCAAAGGCTCGGCACAGCAATGTACAGCGTGCATGACGGCATGAGCTAGAGAAAGGGTAGCAAATCTGTATGTAAAGTCTTATTAGTTTCAGAAGTGTTGACTTCTTGTATCCCCTTGACAAATTGTTTTTCTTAGTAATCCGTTCTTGTAGTCCCCCTGGTTTTATTTAGTTCTGAACGAAATGTTAATTCAAAAGGAGTTGCTGACGCGATGCACAGGGAATCATACATTCAGTGATTCTTTCACACATAGTTGCTAATTCATGATATAGATGACGTAGTTGCTAATTCATGATATAGATGACGTAGTTGCTAATTCATGATATAGATGACGTAGTTGCTAATTCATGATATAGATGACGTAGTTGCTAATTCATGACGTAGTTGCTAATTCATGATATAGATGACGTAGTTGCTAATTCATGATATAGATGACGTAGTTGCTAATTCATGATATAGTTCACATGTAGTTGCTAATTCATGGCATATTCGACATGTAGTTGCTAATTCATGGCATATTCAACATGTAGTTGCTAATTCATGGCATAGTTGACATGTAGTTGCTAATTCATGATATAGTTGACGCATAGTTGCAAATTCATGATATAGTTGACGCATAGTTGCAAATTCATGATATAGTTGACATGTAGTATGATGTAGTTGACATGTAGTTGCAAATTCATGATATAGTTGACATGTAGTATGATGTAGTTGACATGTAGTTGCAAATTCATGATATAGTTGACATGTAGTATGATGTAGTTGACATGTAGTTACAAATTCATGAAATAGTTGACCTGTAGTATGATATAGTTGACTTGTAGTTGCAAATTCATGGTATAGTTGACTTGTAGTTGCAAATTCATGGTATAGTTGACATGTAGTTACAAATTCATGAAATAGTTGACCTGTAGTATGATATAGTTGCCATGTAGTTCCAAATTCATGGCATAGTTGACACATGGTTGCTAATTCATGATATAGTTGACATGTAGTATGATGTAGTTGACGTGTAGTTACAAATTCATGAAATAGTTGACCTGTAGTATGATAAAGTTGCCATGTAGTTGCAAATTCATAGCATAGTTGACACATAGTTGCTAATTCATGATATGGTTGACATGTTGTTGCTTAATCATGATATGGTTGACATGTAGTATGATATAGTTGACATGTAGTTGCAAATTCATGGTATAGTTGACATGTAGTTGCTAATTCATGAAATAGTTGACCTGTAGTATGATATAGTTGCCATGTAGTTCCAAATTCATGGTATAGTTGACACATAGTTGCAAATTCATGGTATAGTTGACATGTAGTTGCACATTCATGGCATAGTTGACATGTAGTTGCTTAATCATGATATGGTTGACATGTAGTATGATATAGTTGACATGTAGTTGCTAATTCATGATATAGTTGACATGTAGTATGATGTAGTTGACGTAGTTACAAATTCATGAAATAGTTGACCTGTAGTATGATAAAGTTGCCATGTAGTTCCAAATTCATGGCATAGTTGACACATAGTTGCTAATTCATGATATAGTTGACATGTAGTTGCTTAATCATGGTATAGTTGACATGTAGTTGCTAATTCATGATATAGTTGACATGTAGTATGATGTAGTTGACATAGTTACAAATTCATGAAATAGTTGACCTGTAGTATGATAAAGTTGCCATGTAGTTCCAAATTCATAGCATAGTTGACACATAGTTGCAAATTCATGGTATAGTTGACATGTAGTTGCAAATTCATGGTATAGTTGACATGTAGTTGCTAATTCATGATATGGTTGACATGTAGTTGCTTAATCATGATATGGTTGACATGTAGTATGATATAGTTGACCTGTAGTTGCTAATTCATGAAATAGTTGACCTGTAGTATGATATAGTTGCCATGTAGTTCCAAATTCATGGTATAGTTGACATGTAGTTGCTAATTCATGATATGGTTGACATGTAGTTGCTTAATCATGATATGGTTGACATGTAGTTGCAAATTCATGGTATAGTTGACATGTAGTTGCAAATTCATGGTATAGTTGACATGTAGTTGCTTAATCATGATATGGTTGACATGTAGTTGCAAATTCATGGTATAGTTGACATGTAGTTGCTTAATCATGATATGGTTGACATGTAGTATGATATAGTTGACATGTAGTTGCAAATTCATGGTATAGTTGACATGTAGTTGCTAATTCATGATATGGTTGACATGTAGTTGCTTAATCATGGTATAGTTGACATGTAGTTGCTAATTCATGATATGGTTGACATGTAGTTGCTTAATCATGATATAGTTGACATGTAGTTGCAAATTCATGGTATTGTTGACATGTAGTTGCAAATTCATGGTATAGTTGACATGTAGTTGCTAATTCATGATATGGTTGACATGTAGTTGCTTAATCATGATATAGTTGACATGTAGTTGCAAATTCATGGTATAGTTGACATGTAGTTGCTTAATCATGATATGGTTGACATGTAGTATGATATAGTTGCCATGTAGTTCCAAATTCATGGTATAGTTGACACATAGTTGCAAATTCATGGTATAGTTGACATGTAGTTGCACATTCATGGCATAGTTGACACATAGTTGCTAATTCATGATATAGTTGACATGTAGTTGCTAATTCATGATATAGTTGACATGTAGTTACAAATTCATGAAATAGTTGACATGTAGTATGATAAAGTTGCCATGTAGTTGCAAATTCATAGCATAGTTGACACATAGTTGCTAATTCATGATATAGTTGGCATGTAGTTGCTAATTCATGATATAGCTGACATGTAGTTGCAAAGTTACTTGTAGTTAGTGGAATGGCTAAAGTAGATCATCGAATGAAGTGTAAATGCATTTCTTTCTTCCGCTGAACACACAGGTATTTTGAAGAATGTTGAAACTCAAGTAGTTTCAGTTCCCATTGACTTCCATTGTGTGAACAAAAAATACAATGGAAGTTAATGGGAAGTAAAACATTCTTCAAAATACCTTCCTTTGTGTTCAGCAGCAGAAGAACAAGAAGTCATAAAGGTTTGGAAACAACATGAGGGTGAGAAAATGATGACAGAATTTTTGGGTGGACAATCCCTTTAAGGGATGCGCTGGTATAATTTTGTCTAATATATTGAAATCTGATTATTATTGTAGTAATTTTTTTTTAATGATTTATTATAGTTCACTGCTCATGTTCGTGGTTTTATATAATGAAACTGCGTGGCCCGCATTGCTAAGTCCCCCCTCCCCCAACTGCAGGCATTGCCCTGCTTTACCTGCATCTCCACAGTGTCTTTGGAGATCCCTCTTACCTCCAGAGGGCTCTGGACTATATCAACCACAGCCTGAGGAGTTTAACCCAGCGCTGGGTGACCTTCTTGTGCGGGGATGCAGGACCGCTGGCTATAGCGGCGGTGGTCTATCATCGCCTCCAGAAACCCCATGAGGCTGAGGAGTGTGTGAACAGGTCTGACCCTGCTCTACCTCCATCTTTGTGTATGTGTTGGGTCGGTGACATCACTCTTCAAATTAAAATTATACATCTAAATGTATAATCATATAAAAAATGTAATTCATAGGGACAACGATTTTAGTATATTTTTTTTTACGGTTTTTTAATATCTGAATTAACGTATTTTGACAATTTTGTGTATTAATTTGATCAATTAAGCAGTTTTGTTTTAAAATAATATTAGATATTTTGTAATTGCCAAGTAGGGATGCACTGATATGAAAATTTTGGCCAATAATTTATATTTGAAGAAAACAAAATGCCTTACAAATAAATAATATTATGCTTTAATAACGCAAACAAGTCATTGAACAACATTAATTGGGTATAAAGAATCAAAAGGCATGCGTCATAAAGAAATAAAATGGAATAGCCTCCGCATGGACGATAATGAAATTATTTTAATTAAATCATTACGTGTATGAAAATGATATGAGAAAAATAAGTGCTATTAATAATGCATCAATGTTTTTAAAAAATTAACATCTAAAATTAATATTACTGTTTCAAATATAATAATAATGTGTCTTATCTTCACAAAATGATGCGACTCCACGAGTGAACTTGAATTAAGTTACGTACTCAGAATGTGTAATTCCTGTTGTGGATTCGCTCTGAAACGGCAGCTAAACCCAACGAATTCACAACGTTTTATTACAATAGTGTTCTCATTATAATGTTACATGGCGGTCGCGATCATAGTTATTAATATTGCTATATTAATGCATTGCTGTTTAAGCTGCATGCGCTGAAGCTAAAGTTGATCACCTGTGTGTTTTACTACAGAGTTAATTCTTAACCAAATGCAGCCTATATGATATAAATCATATATACAAAATGAACATATTACAACTCACCAGCTCAAAACGCTCTTCCCATAACACCCTAAAAGAGCGAGCTTATAAAGTGTTAACATTCTTTTACAGTAGAGTTTTTAAATATATAATTTGACAGACTTGCGCTGAACATGTTGTACTTAACCATTTTTTCCTTTTTAGAAGTGATTTCTATCATGTTTCAAGCATGGCGAACAGTGCACATCTGAAATGTCTATTCCATTATTTATAGGCTTAAATAAATTGGCCAAATGTCCTTATCGAATCGATAACGTTAAAAATGAACATATATCGGCCGATACCCGATACGGTGGCCGATATATCATGCATCCCTAATGCCAAGTCAAAGTCATAACCAAAATGTGGTATATGAAAAAATGCATACATCTCATACAACATTTTAAAAAGTATTATTGTTAAACTTTTTTTTCAAAAGTGTATGAAACCAACGTGATGGATTTCTCTCGGACATCCTTATGTCACTGACCCATATGATAAACATGATAAATATTGGGAATTTAGATGATTTAAAGATGAATATTTACTTTAGTCCAAAAAGATGATATATTGAAGGAATGATTGTTTGTCAGCTGTCCACGTTGAGTCTAATTTCTTGTCGTGTCCTTTGGATTGCAGGCTTGTTTGTAACTTAACACTAATAGAATTGTTCAGGAATATTCCCAGGAGCTGGTGTTCATTAAAAATCTCATACTAAGTTTCCAGGACGAGGGTGAAATGTGGAGGATTTCTCAGCTCAGCTCTTGTTGTGTCGTGTTTCTCTTTCCCTGTCTTGACAGGGTTTCATTCCCAGGGGTTCTTATTGTGATCTATTTGCTCGAATGTTTCCAGGCTGCTGCAGTTGTACCAGTCAGTAGTGCAGGGGAAAGGCAGTCTTCCTGATGAGCTGCTGTACGGCAGATTGGGATATCTTTACTCCCTCATCTTCATTAACCAGCACTTTCAGCAGGAGAAGATCCCCATTCAATACATTCAACAGGTCTGTCACCATTCATTTGACCTCCAACCTGAACGAAAGCTCATTGCTTCATGTTTTAACACGGGCTGCGTGGCTAATATGAGTTATGCGTTATAAAAACATGTTATACTCAACATGACTGAAATTTACCATTTTTATTACATCAATAAATGCCCCTAGGCTTTTAAATAAATATATTTCTCTGTCTATACAATTACTTCTGTCATCTGCTGATGTTACCAAGAACATGCAGGCTGGGAATCATAATAATCAAAGATTTTTGTTGTTTATATACAATATCAAAAGTTAATATTCCAGTCTTTCCTAATCCAATCCAATCCGAATGGATAAAACAAGCCAACATTATTTCTTGTTTAAATGATATAGTTTTCAATGGCTGGTTTTAAATGTAGAAAGCAGGGCAGATGACCAGTAAGTGCTTCATATTTTGGATCGAAATATTGCTTCTGTACGGAAGGGAATAAAATTGGCAGTAATGATTTTTATAATTTTACAAAAGATTTCTATTTCTGATAAACTTTTAATTTTCTGTTCATCAAATAATCCTTTCAACATTTGATAATAATCATAAATGTTTCTTGAGCATCAAATCATCATATCAGAATGATTTCTGAAGGATCATGTGACACTGAAGACTGGAGGAATGATGCTGGAAATTTAGCTTTGATCTCTGGATATAAATTACTTGCACAATTCTTTTCAAAACAAAAAAAAAGTCTTACTATATATTTTGGTATTGATATTTAACTTGTAAATTGCTGACAATCTCAAAACATTGGCGATTCAGACTCCAGTATTAAAACAAAAAAAACGTCACTTTATGAAAGTTAAATGTTGTGAAAGTGTTCGTGTCGTCGCTTATTGAACATGCATTTATTTCAGATCTGTGATGCTGTGCTGGCTTCAGGGCAGAACCAGTCTCAGAGGAAAAAGATCCAGGAACAAAGCCCTCTAATGTACGAGTGGTATCAGGAGGAGTATGTAGGTGCCGCACATGGACTGTCAGGGATCTACTACTACCTGATGCAGGTCAGCACACTCACAATGCATGCGTTGATCGAGGAAACAACAAATTATTGGGTCGAAGTCATTCAAATAAACTAATTTTCTCTCCCTGTAGCCTGGGTTTGTTGCCGAGGACAGGCTTTCGTATCTAGTCAAACCCAGTGTGAACTACGTGTGTCAGCTGAAGTTTCAATCAGGCAATTACCCCCCATGTGTCGGTGATTCTCGGGATCTTCTGGTGCACTGGTGTCACGGCTCTCCGGGAGTTATCTACATGTTGATACAGGCCTTCAAGGTACGAATCTCAGATATTTATTCTTAAATGTCTTAAACTGTCACTCTTGAAAAGATTTACGCAATTTGCGATTGCAAATAAATCGCACATCAAATTCGGCTGAGAAATTAGCCTCAAAAGATCATTTAAAGTCATCGTTGTGTTAAATGAGAAAAGTATTGAATAGGCATTACAAAAGCGGCTTTAGAAAAAAAAATTGATTTAATGTACAATTTATTACACAAACTTTTAGGCTTCAACAGCCATGAGGGTGAGTAAATGATGACAGAATCTTCATTTTTGGGTTTTTAATGTGTTTTTTTTATTATTATTATTATCGAAATGATATTCTAAATAAGAAACTAAAACTGCCAGTAATCAACGGTAAATGTCTAAACGAGTTAGTCATTGAATCATTCATTTGATTTGTTTAAACTGCTGATTCATTTTGGAATGAAGTAAATGACTCTTTATGAATGAGTCATTGAATCATTGGTTCACCCGATTGAATCGCTCGAAAGGAAACACCGCTGTGTTGCATGGACACGCATAACAGTTCTGCTCTGGCTTTATAGGTCATATTTTCGTTGGCAGAATTGAGCAAAATCAGACAATATTCTGTGTCTAAAGTATAAATCAATATTAACTTATGTATTGAACTGTTGTTTAAGATCAAGGCATTTTTGCCCTGATATCTCGAATTTTTAGGGTCATTTTAATTGCATTCTGTAGGCTTTACATTCTATTAAATGCTTACATAAATAAATATTTGCGTGTGTATTTTGATTTATTTATGAGTCTATAAGTGCCATCAAGTGTGAGTAAACCACATTACAGACATGCAGAATCCTCAAAATATTTGGACTCAAGAAGAATTGTAATCGTAATTTTCTGCCGAAATACATTGTTTGCAAACGTATGGAAACGTCAAATTCGTGTCCAGAACAGAAGTCTGTATAAGCCATCTTCCTCCGCAGGTGTTTGGTGTGAGGCAGTATCTGGAGGACGCTCTGCAATGTGGAGAGGTGATCTGGCAGAGGGGTTTGGTGAAGAAGGGCTACGGTCTCTGTCATGGAGCTGCTGGAAACGCTTACGGCTTCCTGGCGCTTTACAAGGCCACCCAGGATCTCAAACACCTCTATAGAGCCTGCATGGTGAGTCTGACCCCTCTCAAGCTTTGAATCGGTCATGTTAGTGTTTTCTTGAACTTTTTTTTTAACATTTATTTTAAAATCCTTAAAGGTACAGTAGCAATAAATTGTCATCAATCATACTCATTTATGAAATGCTAGAGATCTAGTCTAGCATTAAAAGTGAACTCCAGGGAAAACTACAAGTCTTTTAAAGACTAAATCCCTATATGAAGCAAGGCTTTTCGTCTGTCTAATATTTTTCAAAGTTCTTCATTGAAATGACTTTGTTGTGGAGTTAATAGATAAGCTGTGTGAGGATAAATCATTGTGCAGTCAGGAGTAGGGCTGCAAAATTCTGGGAATTTTCAAGGCAGGAATAAATGGGAATTAATGGAAATGAACAGGGAATTCGCAAAATTGCAGGTTGGCCTATAAC
Source organism: Zacco platypus (assembly GCA_038088235.1). Taxonomy (NCBI): domain Eukaryota; kingdom Metazoa; phylum Chordata; class Actinopteri; order Cypriniformes; family Xenocyprididae; genus Zacco; species Zacco platypus. The sequence goes on along the minus strand of CM076084.1, from coordinate 2,555,034 downwards.
AGGGAACTTAAGTTTAGTTGGAAAAAAACATCATGCAGCATAATCTTGTTAAAACAACCAGATTTAAAGCAATTTCCAAATTTACCAAACTAAATGTTTATATTTCTATTTGTATATGATGCATTTTTATAGAAATGTATATGTTTCCCAAAATTTCCAATTAATTCCCATAAATTCCTGTTAAGTTTCCAAAGTGGAGTGTTTCCAAAATTCCCCAGGTTAAGTTAGTGTGGAAACTTTGCGCCCCTGTCATTGCCTGTTGTATGTGCAGTGGCATGATGGGATTTGATGTCTTTTCATCCGCAGTTCGCAGACTGGTGCATGAATTATGGAAGACATGGCTGCCGGACTCCAGATACACCATTCTCATTGTTTGAAGGTAGAGGAAATATTACACATGTATATTTACATTATGGTTAAAAAGTTTATGGGCGGTAAGATTTCTGTTTTTAAAAGACGTTTATGTTTGCCAAGGCTGCATTCATTTGATAACAAATACAGTAAAAACGGTAATATTGTGAAATTTTTAAAAGTAATGTATTCCTGTAAGATCGTACTGGTTTATCAATGTTGAACTGCTTAATTTTGTGGAAACCATGATATATTGTTTTTCGGGTTTCTTTGTTAAATTACAAAGCATTTACTTAAAATAAAACAATCTTTTGCAACATCATAAATGTCTTTACTGTCACTTCCGATCAGTTTAATGCCTCCTTGCTGATTTAAAGGCATTCATTTCTTATTAATAGCCCAAACATTATAGTTGTTTTTTTTTTCTTTAACAATAATTAAGTGAATTATTTTTTTTCTCTCGTTCAAATTCTTTATTTTATTTAACTACTAATTTATCATCTGTTTATCATATTGTCTCATGAAGGAATGGCAGGCACAATTTATTTCCTGGTTGACTTGCTGCAACCAACTAAAGCCAAGTTCCCCGCTTTTGAGTTGTAAAGGTAACTATACCTCTGATTTTAAATGTTTGACTGTCCAGACATTAATTATGCCAATAAGACCCTCGCTAACTTCAAAGTGTCTCATTCCAGACTGTTCCGGATCACTGAGCTTTTTCGCTTGAGCTTCCTAGAGCTGGAAGAAGGCATCCTCTGATGGTGGAATAGTCTCACTCTGCTTGTGCGTCTGCATGCTTTGGATGCAATCTAGGCTATATAGATGAAGGTTCTTTTGGAAGCTTTTTAAATATGCTTAACCGATTGCACTTATTTTGTTTGTGAATTTTTGATGTTATGAGTATATGTTTGTTAGTATTATTTGTATTACTAATATTCACTGAAAATGAATTATTTTGATGTGTTTGTTAGAATATATATTGATATGACAGCAAGGTAAAATTTAACATCTCTTTCAATTTTTAAGTAAACTAATTGCACAAAAGTGACTGCTTTAAGAAAACACTAAAATACAGTGTCAATATGCTTTAAGTTGGCTAAAAGGGATAGTTCACCCAAATATGAATATTATCCATCAATTTCTCACCCTCAAGCCATCTTAGGTGTATATGACGGTCTTCTTTCAGATGAACACGGTTATATTAAAAATATCCTGGCTTTTCTGAGCTTATAATGGTAGTGAATGGTACCCGAGATTTTGAAGCCAAAAAAAGTGCATCCAACCATCATAGAAGTAATCCATACGATTCCAGTGGGTTAATAGAGGACTTCTGAAGCGGAGTGATGGGTTTTTGTTAGGAAAAATATCTCTTTAAAACTTTATAAACTATAATCATTCTGGCAACGGCCGTACGTGAATCGAAGTCCGGCGGAAGGGTGACCTCTGATCCGACGTGTGACGTAGATCCTCTTCTATCACCGTTTTTCTTTAAAACTTCTTGTTTTAAACTTCTAATTTGTGACTGCCATTTTGTTTCAATTCTCTCCAAAGTCGGGTCAGAGGTCACCCTTCCGCCACAACTCTACTCTCTTCAATGTGCGTACAGCTGTTGAAGCCGGAAGCCAGTGATTGTAGTTTATACCTTTTATGATGGCTGGATGAACTTTTTTTGGGCTTCAAAATATTGAGCCCCATTCACCACCATTATAAAGCTTAGAAGAGCCAGGATATTATAATATAACTGTGATTGTGTTCATCTGAAAGAAGAAAGTTGTATGCACCTAGTATGTCTTGAGGGTGAACGGGTGAACTATTCTTTTAATGCTTTGCTTTCTGTATTAGTAATGTCTTTTTTTATTTCTTGATCATTCTATTAGTGAAATCAGAGGATGTGCTGCAAAAATGATTTTTTTTTTTTTTTTAAATGGTGGAACAATCTGTTAATATTTTCATCTGCACAGCAATAAAAATAAGGAAAAGAGTATGTCTTCATCTTGGTTTTTTAACGTTCTCACATCACATTGAAGGTGCAGGAAATGATTTCTGAGAAACTGGATCAGACTGAGCGCCACAACATTTGTAGCCAGTCAGCAGTAAGGGGCGTGTCCACTCATGATGGGGGAGGAGAGAGTGAGCCAGTCAGCAGTAAGGGGCGTGTCCACTCATGATGGGGGAGGAGAGAGTGAGCCAGTCAGCAGTAAGGGGCGTGTCCACTCATGATGGGGGAGGAGAGAGTGAGCCAGTCAGCAGTAAGGGGCGTGTCCACTCATGATGGGGGAGGAGAGAGTGAGCCAGTCAGCAGTAAGGGGCGTGTCCACTCATGATGGGGGAGGAGAGAGTGAGCCAGTCAGCAGTAAGGGGCGTGTCCACTCATGATGGGGGAGGAGAGAGTGAGCCAGTCAGCAGTAAGGGGCGTGTCCACTCATGATGGGGGAGGAGAGGGTGAGCCAGTCAGCAGTAAGGGGTGTGTCCACTCATGATGGGGGAGGAGAGGGTGAGCCAGTCAGCAGTAAGGGGCGTGTCCACTCATGATGAGGGAGGAGAGGGTGAGCCAGTCAGCAGTAAGGGGCGTGTCCACTCATGATGGGGGAGGAGAGGGTGAGCCAGTCAGCAGTAAGGGGCGTGTCCACTCATGATGGGGGAGGAGAGGGTGAGCCAGTCAGCAGTAAGGGGCGTGTCCACTCATGATGAGGGAGGAGAGGGTGAGCCAGTCAGCAGTAAGGGGCGTGTCCACTCATGATGGGGGAGGAGAGGGTGAGCCAGTCAGCAGTAAGGGGCGTGTCCACTCATGATGGGGGAGGAGAGGGTGAGCCAGTCAGCAGTAAGGGGTGTGTCCACTCATGATGGGGGAGGAGAGGGTGAGCCAGTCAGCAGTAAGGGGCGTGTCCACTCATGATGAGGGAGGAGAGGGTGAGCCAGTCAGCAGTAAGGGGCGTGTCCACTCATGATGGGGGAGGAGAGGGTGAGCCAGTCAGCAGTAAGGGGCGTGTCCACTCATGATGGGGGAGGAGAGAGTGAGCCAATCAGCAGCCAATCAGATCAAAGAGGGAAGGCCTGAAAACACTGCGAGGTTGTGTTGTTTCTGCTCTACACGCGAGTAATCTTAGTTTTGCTGTTTCACAGAACTAAGACATGCTGTTGTTGTGTTAGCTATTGTAACAGGACAGATTTGAGTCATTGAAGCAGCATTTTGCTATGAGACATCCACTCTTGCATTGCATGTTCATTCATTTTGGGGCAGAGCAATGAAGGGAGGCTTGTGTTTGTTGGTTTGATTTCAAATTTCAAAAGCGTTTCTCAGAAATCGTTTACTGCACCTTCAACAATGTCTTCTAGAAGTGACTTACACAACCATCAGTCTCCACTAGATGGAGCTATACAACTCTGCAATGTAATATAACTTAGTACAGATCTTTAGAAAGTTTCATTTAGCTGTCCTTTCTTTATGTATGGGACAGGTGCCTTATTTTACTCCAAACTAGTCAATGAAAGGAAATTAAAGCCACTGATCAAAATGTATTAACACAATTCAGTTCTCAATCCAGAGGTCTTTGTTTCTTTTTCGCCAACATGACTTTTTACAAACTTTTGATATTCCAGCAGTCTAATCTCAGGACTTGATTCCGGAAAACATCTATATATTAGAGCGGCGTCTTAAGCAAGGTTTATGACATGTTTCTAATGTCTTATGTTGACAATGATAAACAGTATTAAATCCTTGTTTTGTTTTTTAAATACAAACACTTAATATGACATAAGCTTATCATAAACTGGATTTTTTTTGACATTGTATACACTATCATTCAAATGTTTGGCATCAATTCATGAATTGATTTCACATTAAATTAGACAAAAGTAACAGTATAGACATAGTTACGAAAATAAACGCTGTTCTGTTGAACTTTCCTCCCCAAAAACAAACAGTAAACGGTTTTCAACATTGATAGAAATGTTTCTTGAGCAGCAAATCATCCTATCAGAATGATTTCTCAAGGATCATGTGACACTGAAGACTGGCGTAATGATGCTGAAAATTCAGCTTATATATATTAAATATATTATTTGCAAATGGTGTGATATGTAAATGGAATATTTCCAAAATGGCGCGTCCCATCAACATCCCAGCAGGGTGATGGAGACTTGCCTTCATTTGTTTGAATCGATCAAAGGATTGTTTTACACTTTTTCCGCAATTGTTAAAAGTCTAAAAAATTTAGTTTTAAACTGATCTTCATATCCATTTCCATGATTTAGAACATAGTCATCAAAAGGTGATAGTTCATTTTTCAATCCAGTTTTCGCCAAAACTGCTGAAATCGAAATACAAAACAGTTCACCAGCGCTCTGGAGAGTCGAGGAGTCACTTGAAACCCTCCTGCAAATCCAAATAAGGCTCATACTTTCTCAAGGGCTGATGGACAATGCTTGGCCCATAGGACAGCTTTTTTTAAACGTTGGACTCCTCAGTGTTCCTTCCACCTGATCCGAGGTCGGTCTCGCTCTATGTGAAGTGCAATTCCACTGGCAATCCCAGACATCCGAGGAACTGAACCCATGTCAGAACAGGGCAGCGTAACCTGAGCAGCTGTTTTATGATCCGGCGTTTGCTCGCTTAGTTGGACATGGGGGTGTAAGACTAAGACGTGTCAACCATCCTTGAGGTGCTACCGTCCCTCTCGGAGAAACTCTACACCCCCTGAAAGAATGGCTAAATATAGAGGTCATCTGCGCAGGGGCGCGGTCTGCGGATCCATGACTTCTGCAGCATTCGGAGAGAAGAGTCGATGTCTCGAGGCGGGAATGGAATGTCTCTGCAGAGGTAGTTTGTAGTAACACATCTAATTGACTGAAGGACCGCATGAAAAAACTGAGATCAAAGAGTATTTGGCTTCACAGACAGGGCCAGTTCATCTGCCATTAATTATTCGCCTTCATGACGTTCCAAACCTGTAAGACTTTCGTTCATCTTCAGAACACAAATTGAGATATTTTTAATGAAATCTGAGAGATTTATGTGCATCCATTGACAGATACGCAACTACTACTTTGACGCTTCAAAAAGTTCATAAAGAGATCGTAAAATTAATCCATATGAATTGAGCGGTTTAGTCCAAATTTTCTGAAGAGACTCGATCACTTCATATGATGAACAGATTGAATTTAGGCTTTTATTTACATATAAACTATATAAACAAACATCAGCGGACATAAACAGAAGCTCAACCAAACCTGCATGACGTACGAAAATAAACCTCTTGCTGAAGCTCAAATGTGATGCGTAACACGAGAATGAACCTCATTGGTTCTCGCACGTCAAGTGAACATGTTTGAGCTTCTGTTTACCACAACTGATGATGTTGATGAATGTTTATATGTAAATAAAAGCCTAAATTCAGCGCCCCCCCACTGCTGAGACAGAACAATGGCACTGACATATTTTAAAACAACTCAAATATGCATTTTAGTCTGGGACTAGCTTGAGCCTTGTCTACGAAACCAAGGGTTAAACTTTTATTTTCAGTGTAGTATTTCCAAAAAGCTCCAATTGTGGCCTGGAGACACATATTGATAATTTAATTATGGAAAAACAAAGGTAATATACACCGATGAGGCATAACATTATGACCACCTTCCTAATATTGTGTTGGTCCCCTTTTGGTGCCAAAACAGCCCTGACCCGTCGAGGCGTGGACTCCTCTAGAGCCTGAAGGTGTTCTGTGGGATCTCTCCTTTAAGTCCTGTAAGTTGTGAGGTTGGATCCTCCATGGATCGGACTTGTTTGTTCAGCACATCCCACAGATGCTCCATTGGATTGAGATCTGGGGAATTTGGAGGCCTAGTCAACACCTCAGGAGCATTATCCTGCTGAAACAGACACCAGGGAATACCGTTTCCGTGAAAGGCTGTTCATGGTCTTCAACAACGCTTAGATATGTGTCAGAGTAACGTCCACAGGTTTCCCAGCAGAACATTGACCCAAAGCATCACACTGCCTCCGCCGGCTTGTCATGTGTTCCCCAGGTAAGAGACGCACACGTGATTCATCAGACCGGGCTCTGTGGTCCAGTTCTGAAGCTCACGTCCCACTGTTGGCTCTTTCGGCGGTGGACAGGGGTCATCGTGGACACCTGACTGGTCTGCAGCTCCATACGCAACAAACTGATGCTCTGTGTGTTCTGACACCTTTCTATCAGAACCAGCATGAACTTCTGGAGCAGTTTGAGCTCCAGGAGCTCGTCTGTTGGACCGGACCGCACGACCACGGTCATCAACGAGCCTCGGGTCACCACTGTTCCTTCCTCGCAACACTTTTGATAGACGCTGACCACTGCAGACCGGGAACACCCAGAGATGCTCTGATGGTCAAACTCGCTCAAATCCTGCCCCATTTCTCCTGCTTCTGACATCAACTTTGAGGACAAAATGTCCACTTGCTGCCTCATATATCCCACGATGAAGAGATGATCAGAGTTATTCACTTCACCTGTCAGTGTCACAATGTTATGCCTGATCATGTATGTATATATATATATATATATATATATATATATATCAGTAATCTACTATTAAAGTAATAAATATGTAGTACACAACACTCCAGATGTTGTAAAGTCAAATGTGAGGAACCGACAGTACAGCGGTTGTCCTCTCAATACCAGACTCTTAGCTGTTTCACAATGACATTTTAATAGTGAACAACAGATTTGACATGCATATGTGGACACAAGCCACGTTTTCACCGCACAGGTGGCAGAATATTAAACCAAGTGAAATCTGCAGACAAATTTTTAACTCTGCAATGACTTTTAATCAAATGGTGTCAAGAAGTCGGTTCTTACACAGCCATAATTCATCACATCAACTATTAACATGATCCACTAATGTTTGACAAAGTGTTCAGATTTCATTTGTACTATTTTTTAAAGAATATATCATATAGTGTGCTTGAATGTTGGTTTTGCTTTCACAGCTGTTAGTCTCTCAAACACATTACATCACATAATCAAAGAACTGCTCACGTGTTTCACACAAACAATTCATTTGTTTTCTACTACGAGAAAAAGATCAATTACTGTTTTTAGCATCAATGAATTGTGGCCAAAGTCCAAGTTCATTCACAGTCGTTGAGGAGTGTTTTTCCTGGCTCGCCATATAACCATAAGTGGCCGAGACCACCATATCCAAGTTATAAATATCAACACTGTAATCAAAAGCCTTCCCGAGTTTCCTTCAGTGCGTGCACAGAGCCCATAACAGGTGACATCGGGATCGTCCTCGGCTAGGGATTAAAAGAATATGCAGAAACCATGTAAATAAAGGCACAATGCATAAAAAATTCAAAATGCTGACCAAAGCCAAGAGGTCTTACAAGCAGCCCGGAGCATATTCTAAAAATACCAGCACACACTGGAGAAAGCAGGAACCATCCTTCCAGCTTGACCTAAGAAAGTTAAAGAAGTTCCACGGCGTCACAAGCTCCGCCCCGTGACATCATTAGCATAGCATAAATAAGAAGGCGCTGGTCCATGGCTCAGGACCACTCTCCTGGGACTCCGGCTTCTTGACTTCTGCCCCTCTGCTCCTGCATCCCCAAAACTACATCATGGTGTGTACTTGGATTACGCTTGCTATCTTATCGTACCTTTTTCATGTTCGTCTGGCTCAAAATCCGGCAATAAGCCCACTTGAAATGAAGTAGGACACCTTTTTCTTCCATTTTCAAATTGACTTTGGTGGGGAAAGACGCTACGGTATCATATAGAGAGCCCTGTTTGTCACTGTTAGAGAGAAAACCGTGCAGCTGATTTATTCCCTAAGCTGGATGTTATTTTTCTGACGTCCAAAGAGGGCTCATGTTTCCAAATGTCTTTTAAAATAATTCCTCATTTCAGACTGTAGTGTGTATTTGTGAGATGTTGGCAGGTTTGCCAAAGGGACTGATGCATTGTTGTGTTTCTGGCAGGCTGGAGAATTCACTGCTGACCAGATTGAGGGTGAGTCTTCACACACTGGAGTTTATTATCATGATGGCAAAATGGCTTTATGATTATAGCTGACCAACAAAACACCCCTCTCTCTTCTCTTTGTTGTAAAAGTGATGGGGATGTTAGATATGTATAATGTCACGAATTCTTCCTGATTAGAGTAAATAATTAATTCGGGAAGATGTCATTTTGAATAACGCATTCAATAATAATAATAATCAAATTCATTTATATTGCATTTTGAAAAGCAGACTGCGTGGCAATCCTTTACAGTTTCTACAGTATGTAAGGTACACTTGGGTTAAAACAACCCAAGTTGGGTTGAAAATGGACAAACCCAGCGATTGGGTAGTTTTAACCCAACAGTTGGGTTAAAAGTTTTATTTAACCCGACTATTGATTAAAAATGACTGTATTTCAGGCTTAAAATGAACCCAAAATATGTTGGAAATAAAAAATCAGACATAATTACTAGAGGCAACAGTAATAATCGAAATGTGAACGTTTATTAATAAGCATGTTTAATTATTATTCATTAAACTCATTAATAAATGTTTATTATTGTTGCTTCAAGTCTGATTTTTAATGTTTGGGTTCGTTTTTAAGCCAGCCATACAGTCATTGTTAAACAATAGTTGGGTTAAATAAAACTCCCCAGCATGTTGGGCAAACATTTAACCCAACCGTCGTCCATTTTCAACCCAACTTGGGTTGTTTTTAACTCAGCATTTTTTAAATTGTAAATGTTAAATCAAAATACCTCTAAAAAGCCATTTTTATACCTTTTTTAAAACATAAAAATGAGTTTTGCTGGTATAAATTAACGTATTAGGTTGATTCGGTTATGCTAATGTGTTAATTGGCCCTCAATAAACCTCTGCCATCAAAATCTGTGTAAAGTTGACTGATAAAGTGAGTATTCAGTGGGAGCCGTACCCTGTTGCAAAGCAGTCTGATCAAAAACATACATTCAGTTCCCTACAGAAAGAATTCATAAGTACCAAACATCTCAGGCAGTTCACAGCCTGGTGTTACTCATTTAAGTGCAGAAAGTATGCGGTTGGTTGTGGGTGTGGGTTACGTTGCCGTCAGCATTCTTGCACTTGACTCGGGACGGTCGAAGAGGGCCGTATCCATTTATGGCGAGGGCTGCTTTCTTCGAGGGTATCGCCTGTCACGTCACGCATCAAGTGCCACCTTCACCCAACGGCGGGGCACAGCTGCTGGAGCAACAGAAGTCGGAGGATGCTATTTTTCTGTCAGCGGATCGCTTTCAAATTAGTCTCCCTCTCGGCCCATGGAAATGCAGTTGCTAAGCTCTTTTTAATTCTGCTTCCTTCCTCCTCTGCTGCATGTGCAGTTGGCAAAGGAGGGACGTTTAGGAGGCAATGGCCTTGACCTTGCCTGCTTCTAAAATAATAATGTCCTTAAAATGATTGATAGATAGATAGATAGATAGATAGATAGATAGATAGATAGATAGATAGATAGATAGATAGATATACAAGGGGAGCAATTAGGGGATTCGTGCCTTGCTCAAGGGCACCTTAGTCATAGCCGGCGTGGGAATCGAACCAGCAACCTTCAGGTTACAAACCCGAATCCCTCACCATTAGGTCACAACTACCCTAGATCAAAATTATGAGATTAAAAGCCACTTTAAAATGTCTATCTTCTTTAAAAGTCCCTTGTGTCCTTCTGTTACAGACTTCAAAGAGGCTTTCGGTCTCTTCGACAGAGTTGGTGACAGCAAGGTTGCCTACAACCAGGTTGCCGACATCATGCGCGCCTTGGGTCAGAACCCCACCAACAAGGATGTGAAGAAAATCCTGGGTGACCCATCTGCTGACGGTAAGACGTTTACTTTACATAATGCTAGCGTAAAAACTAATGAACGCAAGCCCTCGCTGATGTGTGATGCGTGCGCACTCAGATATGGCCAACAAAAGACTTGACTTCGAGGCTTTCCTGCCAATGCTGAAGACTGTTGACGCCGTCCAGAAGGGTACCTATGATGACTACGTTGAGGGTCTTCGCGTCTTCGACAAAGAGGGCAACGGCACAGTGATGGGCGCTGAGCTGCGTATTGTGCTGTCAACACTGGGTGAGTGTTAAAAGAAAATGACGTCATATACCAAAGACTTCAGTGCACTCTTATTATTATGAAAGTGCAATGCGCAATATGGCGGAATAAGTCCCGCCTTCTAAACAAGAGCCAATCGCAGACTGGTAAAGTCTTAACATCACTGTTAGAAGCTCCGGTTCCCATAGAAACAATCAGATGCGCGTATAGAGTTTGATCCAGCCTGAAAAATGACGTTTTTTGTCAGGATTCGAGCGTTTAGAAACAAAATTTATGAGACAGTTGTTGTCAGATTTCATTGGTGTTTTCAAATATGAAAGTTAATGAAAAGCTTTGAGAACCGCTTTGGAGAATTTGAGTGTCCGAGAGGCATTTCAAATATGGCCGCCAAATGATATGACTTCTTAAAGGGACTTTGCATTTTAAATAAAAGTTACCACAAGGGGTAAAACCACATTTTTTTTTTACCTATAAACTAGTTTTCAAACATTTGGAGTCAGTAAGACTTTTAAATCTTTGAATCAATGCTCACCAATATATGTTAAATGCAGTAAAAATGGTGAATGTTGTTATAATTTTTCTATTTCAAGAAACAAAATTTTTTATTCTAAATCAAGAAACATTTGTGTTGAAAAGGAGAGTTTTTTGTGGAAATTGCGATGCCTTTGTCAGGATTCTTAGATGGACAGAAAGATCAAAAGACCAGCATTTATTTGAAATGGAAATTTTATAGCATGTCTTTACTGTCACTTTTCGTCAATTTAACGTGGCCTTGATAAAATAAATAATAAAAGCATGGTTACACTTTATTTTCAGGTGTAATTATACTGACATGTACTGTATCGGGTTAGGGATTGGTTTGGTTAAGGCTTAGTTGCATGTAATTCATCATAATTTATAGATTATTACTACAGTAACTGCATGTAACATATGTAACAATAAAGCGTTACCAAAAGCATTAATACAATTCCTACTGATCCCAAGCTTTTAAATGGGAATATATCATGATACTGAAGTTCATGTGCCATGGTATTTAAATATCCAAAAATAGCATTTTTGATTGATTGACAAATGAATATGGCTTACTTTGATTTTATTAAGAGTATTTGCATTACCATGTCCAAAAACCATGACAATCCCACGGTACTTTTTTTATGTATATGAAAGATTAACCAATACCTCTCATGGCAGGTGAGAAGATGACCGAGCCCGAGATTGACTCTCTCATGCAGGGACAGGAGGACGAGAACGGCAGTGTCCACTATGAGGGTACGTGTTTTGAAAAGCCCTTCTGATTTAACCCTTGCGTAACAGTAACTGTACTGACGGTCGTTTCGACACTAATTGGAATGATATAACAAGCTCACCTGTCACTGTATCATTACGACCATTATTTTTAGAAGCCACATCAGGCCTTGTATGGCGAGGATCTTTTCTTATGCACGTCTGCTTCTCCGCTTACAGCTTTCGTCAAGCACATCATGTCCGTGTAAGAGGCCGTCCGTTGAGGGAGTGGTGAAGAAGGCTGAACTATATCTGCAGACCCCATGGTGTCAGGACATCCATTCTGTTTTGAAGACCAATCAATAAAAAGGACTATGGGATGTCACTTCTAAACCATTCTGTTATTTTTTTTCCTTTATTTGTTTTCTCCCCTCTCGCCCACCTTTTTGGAAGTTACATCGTCATGCAGTTGACCCTCCTTGCCTTCTTGTTCCGCCCGGGGCGGCCGTCCACAGTGGGATGGAGACCGGGGAAGAAGGAAAAGGCCACTCATGAAGTGAGGGTTGGTTTCCTCTTTCTCCACCCATCCACGGTTACAACAGCACCGCCAGCTGTGTGTTAAAGGCACATGACATTGCTGTGGTCAGGCTGCCAATATTCCCCCATCCCAATTTTCACACAGTCATTTCACAATAAACCTTTTTTCCAAAAGTACACAGAGTTCTTTCTTTGTATGCTAACCGATTTGGTCATAATGTGAAACATTTAGGGTGAATTCAGGTTGATTGGGACACTTTTCCCAATGCATCTCAATGGCAAAATGTGTCCCTGAATTCACCCTAACAATAGGCTATATCGGGATATAAAAATATGACGTTATGCATATCGAAGTTTTAGCCAAGACTCAACTTACTGTATTTATAAGGTATAATTCATGCAAAAAATGTCAATTCTGTCATCACTCACCACATGACGTTTCAAACCTATATGATTCTCGCTCAACTTCCAAACACAAATGGAGATATTTTTTATGAAACCTGAGAGATTCCCATTTAGTTTCCCATCAGTCGAGTGGTCTAATCCAAAGTCTTCTGAAGAGACGATCAACAGATTTAGTAAATGGCTGTTACTTGACGCGCGAAAACAACACGAGAGTGAGTAAATGGAGAATTGAATTTTTTTGGATGAACTAATAACCAGCTACAGTTTGGTATGAAAGGCCGTTTCCGCCACTGAAAAGAAAAAAAAAGAAGATTATTGCGACTTTTTATCTCAGAATTGTGAGATATAAAGTCAGAACTGTGAGATAAAAAGTCAGAATTCTGAGATAAAAAGTTGCAGATTTTTTCAGCGTTTTTTTTTTTTCAGTGGCAGAAACGGGCTTCCATAGTTTGGGAATAGTAATTTTGACACGCTTTTTTGCGATTAGAACCGTGATTGATTGCATTGAAGCTCATACGGCACAAGTCAAAGCACAAACATCATTTAAATCATATCACATTCATTTTAGTAGAATGATTATATGAAGCCTATAATGAGATAATAGCGGGAGAAGCGGGATAGCGAGCACCGTGAGAGTCTGTGCGTGCGCGGCTTGTCTGTGTAGATATCCAACGCATGCCTGCATTGAAAGCACGCGTGTTACGTGAAGGGGGAAAAATTAAAGTTTACGAAGTTTCAGTGACATTATTACATGAAACTACTATAAATAATGTTGAATTTAATGTATAATGCAATGGGGGGATATTTGTGGGTCTTAATAATAGGCCTAATAAATTATTATTATTATTATTATTTTAATAAAGTAGCCTAATGAATAACTTTCTTATTTGGCTTAACAACGCGATCATATCGTGAGTTCAGTATCTGTATCGAATCGTGACACGATGAATCGTTTCTGAAAGTGTTGGGAGACATGCGAGTTACTTTCAAGTACTTGAGTTACTTTTTCAAATTAGTAACGCAAGTTACTTTGTTTTCCCATTTATTGACAGCTCTTCTGGGGGTGTGCTGAGGTGTTGTGTGTGCTGTGTGAACATGCACAGTTCAGATTCGCTATTCCTCAAAATAAATACAGTGAAATGCAAAAATATTAAGCTGCGCCCTCTACTGTACAGGCTTATTCATTTCACTTATGATGTGAAAAAGCCTTTACATTTGCCAAAAATACAACTTTTTTTATTATTATTTAAAAAAACCAAGCCTAACCAATGTGAGAAAGAGTAACACAAAAGTAACATAACACATTACTTTCTGTAATAAGTAACTCAATTCATTACTATTTTAGAGAGTAACACAATATAGTAACACATTATTATTTTTTGAAGTAACTTTCCCCGACACTGTGTAAGGAAAAGTAGCAAAACATTTTCATATGAAATATATACATGGCTCCCAGAGAAAAATTATGACTTTTATCATCTGCTGTCTAAAAAAATATTTACATTACAATAAGGTTCCATTTGTTAAGATTAGTAAACTGATTAATTGATTAATAGTTAATTGATTTGAACTAACATTGAAGAAACTTCTAAAACATGTTTTAATTTTAGTTCATGTTAATTTCAACATTTACTAATGCATTATTAAAATCAAAAGCTGTAACTGTTAATATCATTTAATGGACCTGAGCTGACATAAACTAACAATGAACAATATTTGTATTAACTAACGTCAACTAAGATGAATAAATACTAAATGTGTTGTTAGTTGACGTTACCGTGTTACCAAAATTTTGATGGTTTACACTGAATTTATTTAATTATTTTCAAACTATATGCAAACACGTCTCACTGGAAACAATACAAAAAACTGTATATACAGTCTATGCTACATTTAGAAACAAAAATAATTCAAAGTAATAAAGGCATACAAATTGTTTAATTTAACATGTAAATGTTTGACAGATAACAGGGGTAAAAAACTTGTGACAACACCAATAATAGCCACATGCCAAATGTTTCAAAAAATCATTAAAAAACATAAACATTTAAGCTAAATAGCAACCACCTGAGGAAAAATTACCGAGATGACCAATCAAATCAAAGTAGGCGGGGTTTACAGACGCAGAGGCGCGAATTTCAGTGAAACGCGTCAGCTTTAGCGCGCTCAAACATTTAATATTTGGAAAATGTTTTACTTTACTATGAATTACCTCGAATATCATCTAAATACCATGGAATATGAATATAATCAATATATCTCACTTGGCACAAGTGCTTCTGTCACTTCATTTCTGTCCAAAATGGCAATACACTTGAAAATGTGTCTGTTTGTATCTTTAAAACCATTCCAGCCTTTTTGAAGATTTACTCATATATCAATTTTAACCTAAAATATTTATTTTGGGAGAGAAAAAGGCATGTCATCTATCCCGTATAGATTATAATAGCTATCGTTTGCTCACTCTACACACTAGATGGCGCTGCTGACACGCGGAGGGGTGTATTTTGTCCCATCCGGTTGCCGTACGTGCTCAAAGCAGATTCATACGATGGCGAATGTGAAGTGCAGCAGCGAAGGCCCCTCTAAAGAAGGAGGTGAAACTGTCAAAACTGTTTTCATTTTGGAATTAATTAGTCTTCGAGAGTAATTGTAGTACCTATACTTGTGAATGTAGGTATAAAATAAAGTTATAGCCATAGATTTGGACTTTCTTGTTAACTACATTTAGCAAGCTAGCTAAGTTAGCTGGTAACGATCTGCTTTCTTTTCCATGCTGTGTTTTCAGATGCGTCATATTGAACACTCATATTTGATATAACAGCACTAAATGCATAGTCATGTTGCATATTGAATGTCGAGTGAACATTTGATCCACACGAGCTCAACAACAGTACCATGGTCTTTTGGATTTGTGTTCTCATTCATGTGAATTCTACGAATTTTAGTGTCATGTCACTTACGATCTTGGAAATGCCTTGACACGCATATGGTGTAGTTATTTCGCCATTGTGGAACTGTAAATGATCATTCCTGTGGTAAATATCACAGTACCATGGTATTTCTGCCTGATGATACCAAATCTGTGGTTCTGTCATGCATTTCAACACTCAAAACTTCCAATGCTTTGCTTAAAGCAGCCAGTAATTAAACCCAATTTGAAGTGAATCAGACTAATCGATTAGGTTTTAGGCTCAACAGCGCCTCTCTGAGCAGGTCCTCCTGGCGTCCCTCATCTTTCAGGTAACTGTAGCTCACCTTTGGTCTCCAAGGCAACAGTCGCTCACCTTGGTAAGTTGTTTCGCCTCCAGCAGGACCAGAAGAGAAGGGAAGCAGTGTGAAAACTAAGACTGTCTCTTCCAGCACGGCATCAGGGGACGGTCTGCGAAAGCGGCCTGCTCATGAGATCGACCCAGAAGATGAGGCTGAAAGCAAGTCGGCGCCCCCTAAAATGTTTAAATCGGGGTTTAGCATGACTGCGAAGAAGCCTGCGTCCATCTCCATCAAGCTTGGAGCGAGTGTACGTATATTTTGTTTTGCACGCATCTGGATAGAGATGCTTTTAAAAATGTTGAACATCTAAAAACGTTTTTTATTCCTCATTTTAGAAACCCAAGGAGCCCGCACCCGCCGTACCTGCCAAGAAAGCTGCATCTGTTTTTAACGAGGATGATGATGTGTGTGTCCTTCTCTAATTTATTATTTTCATATCAATGCTGTGTGTGTGAAATCGTGCGATTAATCAATTCTCATTGAATTTGTTCATTACATATTTACTAAATTGACAATATTCATGTTTAATCATTATTAGGCGAGTTGATATTCTGATCTGAGCAAATTTTCCCATTCCAAACCACATCACTTACTATTAATTTTGTGTATAATACATTTTCTATATATTCCAGTCTTTTGCACTTAATCGTTTCTTCTCCACCATGCTGACCCAATTATCATTTTGCTGATCGTGCCTTAATTTTTTAAATTTTCAGTAGTATTGGATCATTCTCACAGGGATTTAATAGTTTGACTTCTCAGTGCATGTTATGTCTTTTTTTCCCCATTTATCTGTAAAAGAAAACCTGTTTATTTATAATTTTGCACATCTGAATATAACGCTTTTATCACTTCCAGCCCTCGTTAACAATTATTAAATTATTATATATGATTTATAATAGAAGTGAAGATTGATGTGGTTTGGGAAACAAATATGATCAGAATATCGACTTGCCTAATAATTTTGCATGAAGGTCAGTGGACTGAAACGTTTGCATTAATAATAAATTTCTATATTTAGCATGGACCAGTAGTGTGCGGGATTGCTATTTTTATATATATATATATATATATATATATATAATATAAAAATATATATCACGCACTGTTAAAATGCCAGTTTCCTCACCTTCTTTGTTTTACATTTCAGAGCGAGCCTGAAGAAATGCCACCTGAGGCAAAGATGAGGATGAAGAATATTGGCAGGTTGGATTTAATTTTAATTCAAATAAATTATTAATTTCAAGTTACAAGCCCTCTTCACAAGCGGTTTTGATTTTCAGAGAAACGCCTACATCGGCTGGACCCAATTCCTTCAACAAAGGAAAGCAGGGATTCTCAGACCATCAGAAACTTTGGGAGCGGAAGCTCAAAGCCCACACGGATCAGTAGCGTCTGGATTCTTTCAATAGCTTGCTTTTGGGCAATGAAATATGTCCTATTGTCTTTTTGTTTAATGAACATTGTACAAATGTATATATGTAATGAATGTTTATGCTATCAATTATCTTTTTATTGTAGCTATTTTGTTTGTTTTTTGACCACCCTGTGGTTAAAAATGCCTTCCTGTGTAAGGTGTAAACAGAGAAAATGAGCTGTACAATATGGTATGTGCTGCACCGACCCCTGTTATCATTTGCTTGTAGTTTAGTTGTTCTCCAGAGAAGGAATGTTGTCCAGTCATTTGGTATTGTTTGTTTCATTCTTGGCAATGAAAGAAGAGTCTGTAGTTTGATTCACTAATAAATTGTATCACTTTAAGGATCTTTTTTCTGTGCTGTAATCAATGAGGTATTTAATTTAATTTAATGAGGTATTTTTAGGTGCCATGTTTTGACAAACATTCTTCCAAATGTCTTCCAAAATGTGTACAGCAGAATAAATAAATTTATGCAGGTTTGGAACAACTTGAGGGTGAGTAAATGATGATAAAATTGAGTGAATTATCCTTTAATACACTAAAGTGTAGACTCAAAAGTATTGTACAGTGGTAAGTGTAAAATGATGCATAGAGAGGCACTTCAAAGGCTAAAGTAGCTTGTTCACAAATATTAATATATTATGTTATTACAAGATTGAAATAGGGGTGGAGGAGGGGATACTGCCTTCATAAAGTATTGCATTTCTACTTCTCAATGTTGCCTTGGCTGCTATGTTCTTCACCACCAGCATATGATTTTGTTGCATTAAAACTGTTGCTGACTGTATTATGAAGTGAATTCTAATAGGTAACCAGGAGGCTTCGTGCTTTCATCAGGCGTTTCTGACGGCTCAGTAAACTCTCCCGCTTTTGGCCAATGTCAAAGTCCTCTTTAAGCAGGTCGTCTACACCGTCTTTATCTTGCAGCAACTGCAACATGTTCCTTTGCAGCTCCAAAGCTGCTTCCTGGAGCAGCAGATAGCGGATCACCATTGGGACCTGGTCAGCTAGACGCTTGCTTGCAATCTGGTAAGATGGAAAGACAGTATCTCACTTATTTATTTCAGTTTGAGCTTCCTCTGATGGCTCAGAAAGCTTTAGGTGGCACACTTACCGTGTAGTAGGACTCGAGGTGCAACTTCATCTCGCGCAAGCTGGCATGACTATCTCTGCCAATGTCTACGCCCCCAAAAGTCACCCCTTTATATTGGGGTTTGTTATTTTCTATCTCTTCCATTTTATCCTTTGTATGTTGCAGGCTCTGGCTGTAGGTGCCGTCTTGACTGTAAACAATGAGCTCCATCTTGAATTGGGTCCTCAACATGGATTCTGCCACGGATTCTTTAGCCTGCTTGATGGCTTCGATCTTAGTCTAAGAAAGCATTTAAAAGATTTACTGAAAATTGTTACATTTTCTTTACTTGTATTAATTCAAAAGCATAATTGAAAGTAATGTGACGTAATTTTGTTAAATTTATTAGCATCATCAACACTCATAATTAAAAGAAAGGCTTCCAAATGCTTTGGAAAAAAGTACCTTTGCTATTTTCAGAAGGTTAGGGAATCCAGTGAAGCTGCACTGGGCCAGCTGGATGAACTTCCGTCTGACCACATCTATTTAAACACAAACACACTGTGAATACAACTGCTTTAGCAATCTTTCATTTCCAAGCTCGATTATTCAATATATATGGTTCAAACACTGCACTATCACTCCACCGTGCCTTTAATAGAAGAAAAATCGACCTGGAGCAAGCTTGGGTTGCATGCCTTACTCAAGGAGAGAATGTTGAGTTCATAATATGATCTTTGATATTTATCCACTAGGCAATAAAACTACCTACAAATGCAACTGGAATGTCAACTGGAAAGTTCATTAGGTTGATATTTCCTGGTCTTCTTGACAATTCTGAGATTCCATCATTGAGGCAACAGCACACCGATAAGCTGACAACTCACAAAAACCAACGTAGTGAAATAACCCTTTGTCTCAGCTTACATGCAAACTAATAACCCGGCAATGCAAGGAAACCACATTTGCAATCGTTTGTTTTGAATCAGTGGTTCGGAGCGTCAAAGTCACGTGATTTCAGTAAACGAGGCTTTGTTACTTTATAAGTGATTCGCAATTTCAATAGTGGTTTGGTTTGCGTAACAAACTGCCAAAGTCACGTGAACGGATTCGAAACAAAAGATTCGTAAAGCTTCATGAATCAGTGTTTTGAAATCGTTCATCTCTAGATATTGTTGAATAAAGTCGTTATTTTGTATTTTTGGCGCACAAAAAGTATTATCGTCACTTTATAATATTAATGTTGATCCACTGTAGTCACATGACCTGTTTTAAACATGTTTTAGTATCTTTCTGGGCATTGAAAGTGTTCATTATCTTACTGTCAATAGAGACTCACTGAACCATCAGATTTCATCAAAAATATCTTCATTTGTGTTCTGAAGATGAACGAAGATCTTACGGGTGTAGAACGACACGAGGGAGAGGAATTAATGACTGAATTTACATTTTTAGGTGAGTTAACCCTTTAAACAATCAGGGTCAGAACGTGCATGTAAGACTGAAAAAATACTGCAAAAATGAATTTGAAATACAAACCAGAGACAGTCTTCAGCGTCCTCAACGCAGGTTCTTCCAACAGCCTGATCTGTTCCCTGACAAGCCCCTCGAAAGTCTTGTAATTGATGAATCCAGGAAGCTCTCTTCCCCGATATTTGGCTTCATAGTTGTCAACTTCTTTCTCAATCTTCCTGTTGACTGCAAAGAGTTTGCACAACGAGTTACGAGTTCTTCTTCTTAAAGTGCTTTTAGTGAATTGAAATTTTAAAATAATTGATTGCAACTTTTATTAAAAGAGGATGCATCAGATGTGAAAATGAAAGCATTTTAAGCAAAATCATAACATTGCACACTGGCCAAAAGCAAGAGTAAGAAAAAAACCAAGTATATTCTTCACTCACAGGAATATCCTGAACGATCCAAGATGCCATTCCATTTTGCAAATTCTTCCCGAAGTTCTGGAAAAATCAGTAGATCTGAAGAACACTTTAGTTCCTCTCCAGTGGTCAGATTGAACATATCATGAGTGAAAGCTGTAACTTTCTAAATAGAGTGATGAGATGTGAAAGATTTCAGTGACTCAGTGATATCAGTATGACTCTAAGGGTGCGTTCACACTTATAGTTCGGTTGGTTTGGTTCGTTTGGTCCGGACCAAAAAACAAAAACAAAACATATAGTCCTGGTCCGCTTAGCGTTCACACTGGCATTTTTAACAGCGAACCTGAAGTTACCGAATCAAAGGCGTAGGGATACGGTCACGACCTGATTGGTCGGCTTTTATGTCGTATATTTGGCGACGGAGCTCGCTTACTGAACATTCAAAACAACGCTGTGTTCTGGATTAAACGCCATCATTTTATGCGTGAACATATGCTTTATTTTTACCAGCTGAGAACTCATGAAGAGCTCATAAAATGTTCAAAACATTCAAAACAGCTCCAGGATTTCCTCCGTTGTTTGCAGAAACAAATATTGATGAGGCACTTTTCCTCCTCGTTGCTCCACGTTTGATCTCGACTCATTTTGGATACACCGATCTTCCCACGTCGTCAAATCAGCTGACTTGTAGCGTCACATCTTGTGACATCACGTCCTGTTTTTGGTTGGTTTACATGTCTTTGGTCCGTGTTGCGTTCATATATCAATCGAACCGCACCAGAGTTCGTTTGGAAGCGGACCGAGACCCATCTTTTTAGCGGTCTCGGTGCGCACCAGGGTTCAGATGGCAGCGTTCACAGATGTTCAAATGAACCGCACTAACTGAGCAATCGCACCAGGGTTCGTTTTAATCGAACCAAACATGACTAGTGTGAACGCACCCTAAATATTCATACTTTGATATAGTAAATTTCAAGGCTGGACTCACATCGATGAAAAAGCCTAGTCTTTCCGCAGGGTCTGATGGGGGTCCGTTGCCATACGTCTCCAGTTCCTTCTGTGTTTCTGCGAGCTTTGCCTCAATTTGGTCTTCTAACCGAGGCAGGGATTTCTACACATCAAATATGAAAATGAGCTAAGTCTAAAAATCCTGTAGTTCTCTTTTGTTACAATGAAATTATGTTATTTCACCTGAATGTGATGAACTAACTCAATAGTTAGTTTTTCAGCCAATTTGGGAATAGTAGCAAAACCTTCTTCATAGAGTTTGCTGCAGGAAATAATGTCATGAATCATGTTATCTATAACAACAATTGTGAAATTATATATATATATATATATTTATTTTTTTTTTTCTGTAAAAATGCTACAGTAAAAACCTTTATTTGTTAACTGTACAGCATGTTGCCTTACCATATACAGAGAAAAACTAAATCACTTAAAATCACATTATTTGCAAATTTACAGTAAAATACTGTCACATTTACAGTTTTGCAAGTTAAAACTATGAATTACTGCGTTACACATCACATTTGATTACATTGTTTTAAAATAAATAATGTTTCTTCTTATTTTTGTTATCAGTAATGTATATTAATGTGTTTTGTTTTGCATTTTATGTTTTTTAGTTGCATTATTTTAGTGTTGTGTGTTCCCATGATGGTGTTTTGTCTTTGTGTCAGCTGCCAGATTTTTTTACTGTAAATTTAATGGGATATTTTTTTTAAAGTGTCTACATGTATATCCCCATGACTAAGCAAATACAAATAAAAAAACGGTTGGACGCACCCTTCAAAAGTAGAATCAAATGTTAGCCGTGCCGCTCACATAAAGGTTCTTAGTAAATATTTGGTGTTATTTAATACATTACATTGTACTCAAACAATTCCAGGTGGTTAAACTTAGAAACAAAAGTTCACTTGCTGCCTTAAAAACTTGAGTAAACTCATTTCGTCAGTGTTTGGTTAGTTTTTGCTACCTAGCTTCTGAGTCAGACGTAACAACTTCTCAGCGCCATCGAATTAGTGCATTACTTTGTTGAAATGCAGGTTTGTGTGCGCTTCATTTAATCTAAAAACCGTTTCTGTGCTCCAAAGCAAAATATAGGGTTAACTCGCCTCAAATAAGCGATTTCATTCGTAAAGACACTAAATCTAAATACTTTGGATGTTAAAAATGTCCTCAGAACTGTGCACTGTTTGTTTAGGTAATAGAGTCAGTCACAGGTGGTGGAAACTGGACAACAGAGACTTGTTGGATTACTTTTAAATGTCTAATTTTTACTTCTAATGTTTGTTAAACGAGTTTTAATGTATGCAATATTACAGTATAAAATATGCTACTGTAAAAATATGATACTCAAAGAAAAAAAAAGGAAGTTATCATGTAAACCAGTAGTAGTATGTGGTATTTGTTTCAGTTAATCTGTAAGTACTAATTAAATAATAAGCTAGTGTTTCGGTAAAAATGTATTAATAAAATCCACCCATTATGCTGCTAACCCAATTTTTGGGTAAAGTTAGCCCAACATATATATATTTACCAAATTATATTTTTAAGTGTATAAAAGTCATTTACATAGGAATATGCTCACATAAGGGTTTCAATATTTCACCATCTCAAAAAGTTATCAGCTCAACTCTCAACACACTCACCCGAATTGAGGATGGTCTTGGAAGAAGGCTTTCTCTGTGACTGTGGCCTCATTAAGAGTGACCTGGTCAATGATCTCTTTTTGTCCTCTGCACCTCACAATCATGTAGCCTTTAGTAAGGTGAATGACCTCATTGTGCACAATGTCCACCACCGTCCCTTCGGTGCCCTTATCCACCAGGTCCGGCTTTGTTAAGATGCCTGTAGTGGACAAACAACGGTTACACCGAGTCTGATTCAGTCTGATTTACAGCGTTGAAATGCACCAAACGCACCTAAAGTCCTTTCGCCCTCGGGGTCCTCCTCCTGAGCCATCTGCAACGCTTCTGTGGTCGCGATGTCAACGTTACATGGCACCACGACCAGGTTGATGGTTTCTTGCTTTGTGACAAACTTCCTGATCAGTCTCTTAATCTAGAAGAAAAGCATTTCCTGTGTCACGCCATGATAGACTTTCCAAAAAAGTGTCATTTGAGAAATATAGTTCACCTGATCTCCAATATTCTCAGGCTGACCCTTGACCGCCACTCGTGCAATCCCGGGGAGGTCGATGAGCGTGAGGTCAGGAACATTGGCAGAGGTGATCTGCAGACTGATGAGTTCATCACTAATACCAACACCTGCTCCAGCCATCTCATCCTGAGCTACAAACATTTGGACAACAATTAGATGCTGCTGAACTCGTCTTAGAGAGACCTCTGGACACATCATAAGAGTTTCCTACCTTCACGAATCTTCTTCTCCACTTCTGCCGGGTCATCGATGTCTTCCTCGTAGTCCTGGTAACTGATCTTCCCATGCCATTTCTCCTCACCTTTGGTTCTTATCATCTTGAGCTCAAGAGGGCATCGTGTAACAATTCCTGCACAAAACATGAAACGGTCGATGACAGTCTTACAGTAACATGTGAAATCCATATGGTAATCATGGTAAATCCACAGTCTTGGGCTGTTCGGTCTTTTTTGACCAAAAATGTTTACTTTTTCTTTCTTTTCTTTTGGAATTTTTTTTACTTCATTGGAATGGTACGAAACTTGGTAAAGGTTTTGGCACTTGCAGTGTGAACAAAGAACATTGCACAATATAGTAGCTATGACAATTTTAGGATCTTATCATGAAGTTGTTTGAAGCTAGGGATCAGCAAAAAAAAGTTTTCATTTTCACTTCTTAGGTGAGAAAATAAAATATTGTCCCATATGTCCCTTAATTCACCCTATATGTTGTAGTTTTACTGAAGTTTTTGTCCTCACCACTTCCCCTGGGTAACGCTACTCCTGACAGCGCCTCCAGAACAGAACTCTTTCCCGAGCTTTGGTCTCCAATCACGGCGATGGCAGGCAGCGCCAGGTCCTTTTCGACTCCTAAAGACCGTAAATTGTCGATAGTGTCGATGCAAGGGCGGATTTTCTCCTCATAGTGCTGACTGAACGTGTAACTCATTTTCTCCATCCTTAAACAGCGCCAAAAAGCAAAAACTTCACGTCGATACGCCAGATGGATTGACTTGAGATGCTGTTTCTTCAGCGGTGAAGGGAGTGAATCATTAGAGCGTTTAGATAGGTTTCATTTCCTGGGTTTAGTTTCGTTTTACCTTTGAAGCACGGGTTTTAGACTGTTTCTATACGTAACAGGAACTTGGATAGCTATCATATTTATTTTAGCATTGTTTACGGACAGAAGTGCATAACCCAACGTGATTTAGCATAAACAATGGAAGCAACACTAAAAGAAGTTATTAACTTCACTGATTTACGTTTTGCGTTGTACATTTTTCAAGCTCTCGGCCTTTATTATAATAAATTTGTTGTCAGATTGCATATTTTACAGTAAAATCCATCCATTTTCACATAAGTCATTCAGCATTCTCCATTACTGCTGTTATAAACTCAATCATCTAAATGACAATTACAATTTATCAGTCTCTCTTCCCATATAATCATCACTTTTTAAAGTTATACCCATGTATTATTTGAATTATAATACAAATAATAAATTAATGAAGTATATATATATATTCTATTCTCGCATCGCAGAAGCTCACAGGCGCCATCTTGTGCACACAGCGCTGATCTATTTAAATGATGTCATTATAGATCTGTGGCCCCTATAGCCAATATAGAGCTGTGTTTATTCAAGATGCCGTGAAAAGAGCAACCCTGAGAGGAACATGATGTCATTTGCATATGCAGATTAATATTTATAGTGATGGGCGAATCTTAAAAAAAAGAAGCTTAAAAAAAAACTTTTGCTAACTTACTTTTGAACCTACAGAGCCCTTAGTCAGGGTTGGGGAGTAACGAAATACAAGTAACTTAGTTACGTATTTAAAATACAAAATTTGAGTCACTGTATTTCATTACAGTTTCATTTTAAATGGGTGGTAATCAGATTACAGTTACATCTGAAAAGTGTTTTAGATTACCAAAGTGATTACTTTGAGTTTTAATGTCATTTAAACAGCGATTGGTGATTCTCTGACTCTGACCGTCTGAAAAAGAGGAGTTAAGTTTCATCAACATTTTAATACTTTTAAGAGGATCATAAAAATGTTGTTATTTTTATTTAGTTCTGTCCTGAACAAGACAAAATGACTGAATTTATACAAAAATTACCCAACTGTCAACTGAACTGTCCTGTCATGACCTGATGATCCACGACTGTTTTCATGTTTTGTGAGTCATTTTATAATTCACTCGTCACTGCAACTTTTTCTTACTATTAGTTTCTTTTCTCAGAATTGCGAGATTTAAACTCACAATTGCAAGTTATAAAGTCAGAATTGGAAAATATAAAGTTGTAATACTAACTTTTTTCTTGCAATTGTGAATTTAGTATGTGAGTTTATATCTCATAATTCTGACTTTTCTCAATATTGTGAGTTTATATCTCATAATTCTGACTTTTCTCAATATTGTGAGTTTATATCTCATAATTCTGACTTTTCTCAATATTGTGAGTTTATATCTCATAATTCTGACTTTTCTCAATATTGCGAGTTTATATCTCATAATTCTGACTTTTCTCAATATTGTGAGTTTATTTCTCATAATTCTGACTTTATAACTCACAATTGCAACTTTATATCACACAATTCTGAGGGAAAAAGTCAGAATTGTGAGATAAAAACTCACAATGACCTTTTTTGTGTTTGTTCCACACTTATTAGTATTCCAAAGTATTCTAAAGTATTTAGATTAAGTTACTAAACTTGAGTAATGTAACGAAATACGTTACAAATGACTTTTTAAAGCATGTATTTTGTAATCTGTAGTGAAATACATTTTAAAAGTAACCGACCCAGCCCTGCTTTTAGGCACGCCAAACCTGGCGAAATAATAAATAAATTCATAAATATACAAAGAAATGTAAAAATAAATAAATAAATTTTAATGCCTCATGTATAATTTTCCACATTTATTTAAAAAAAATATTTATACATTCATGTATTTCCACTTTAAATTCAACAATTTGGACATAGAATCACTAGGTCCCAATATCACTTTCAAATATATAAGGCCTTAAAAATGAAGATTCCAAAATAAAAGTTTATTACGAATGACAATCTAGAAGGATATTAACATATCTTGAATACTTTACATGCATGACAACTTTAGAAAAAGAATATTTATGGTCCTCAGGTATGTTTTATGCGCCTGAGCTGAGTGATAGAGTGAGATTCTTCACGGCACTGAATAAATACATCGATCTGCTATAATTGATCGTGAGCTCTAATGGCCTGGTGGTAGAAGCGTGTGAGAGATTCCGGGTTCTAATCCACACTAGTATATGTGTATATATCAACCCTGGCAGAAAGTTTTGTGGACGTCCGTCCCACCTGTAACACCTATGGGTATACAGGAGGTATAAATCAGTTAAGTATTGAGGTACCAGGTTATCGAGGGCTTTGTCGACAAATAACAAGAGTTCAAAATCAAACTGATAGTTGACAGTGGGGCTTATCTAAGAAGGCGAAGTTGATAAAAACATGACCTGTTTATCAAACTTTAAGTTGCAGTCAAAAAGGATGCACATCATATGGGGCGAGACTCCATGATTCAATGATTAAATGTAATGTAACTGTAATATGTCAAGCTATGACCTCATGAGCATATGATTTTGTTGCATTAAAACTGTTGCTGACTGTATAATGAAGTGAATTCTAATAGGTAACCAGGAGGCTTCGTGCTTTCATCAGGCGTTTCTGACGGCTCAGTAAACTCTCCCGCTTTTGGCCAATGTCAAAGTCCTCTTTAAGCAGGTCGTCTACACCGTCTTTATCTTGCAGCAACTGCAACATGTTCCTTTGCAGCTCCAAAGCTGCTTCCTGGAGCAGCAGATAGCGGATCACCATTGGGATCTGGTCGGAAAGACGCTTGCTTGCAATCTGGTAAGATGGAAAGACAGCATCTCACTTATTTATTTCAGTTTGAGCTTCCTCTGATGGCTCAGAAAGCTTTAGGTGGCACACTTACCGTGTAGTAGGACTCGAGGTGCAACTTCATCTCGCGCAAGCTGGCATTATTGTCCGTGCTAATGCCTACACTCATGCAATTAAGGCTTTTTTTAGTGTCTTCATCGTCTTCATCCTCTTCCAGCTTACTCTTTGTATGTTGCAGGCTCTGGCTGTAGGTGCCGTCTTGACTGTAAACAATGAGCTCCATCTTGAATTGGGTCCTCAACATGGATTCTGCCACGGATTCTTTATCCAGCTTGATGGCTTCGATCTTAGTCTTAGAAAATATATATATAAAAAAATACTAAAAAAACATATAATTCTATATAAGTGATAAAACAACAGAAAATTAATTACTGAATATTTTATCACTGAAAAGTACTGTGAAATTTAGTCAAACTTGACAGCTGAAGAAAGTCGACTGAAAGTAGTTTGATATGAACACTTGTGAATTTGTGTATTGCCAGAAGCACTGGCGTTCAAACCAAAGAAAAGTACCTTTGCTATTTTCAGAAGGTTAGGGAATCCAGTGAAGCTGCACTGGGCCAGCTGGATGAACTTCCGTCTGACCACATCTGTGTAAACGCAAACACACTGTGAATACAACTGCTTTAGCAAACGTTCAAACTTCAGTGAATCCAGCTAGACTATCCAGGTGTCAGGAGAAAGTGCAGTGATATCAGTATGACTCTAAGGGTGCGTTCACACTTATAGTTCGGTTGGTTTGGTTCGTTTGGTCCGGACCAAAAAACAAAAACAAAACATATAGTCCTGGTCCGCTTAGCGTTCACACTGGCATTTTTAACAGCGAACCTGAAGTTACAGAACCAAAGGCATAGGGATACGGTCACGAGCTGATTGGTCGGCTTTTATGACGTATATTTCATGACGGAGCTCGCTTACCGAACATTCAAAACAATGCTGTGTTCTGGATTAAACACCATCATTTTATGCGTGTACATATGCTTTATTTTTACCAGCTGAGAACTCACGAAGAGCTCATAAAATGTTCAAAACATTCAAAACAGCAGCAGGATTTCCTCCGTTGTTTGCAGAAACAAATATTGATGAGGCTCTTCACCTCCTCGTTGCTCCACGTTTGATCTCGACTCATTTTGGATACACCGATCTTTCCGCGTCGTCAAATCAGCTGACTTGTAGCGTCGCATCTTGTGACATCACGTCCTGTTTTTGGTTGGTTTACATGTCTTTGGTCCGTGTTGCGTTCATATATCAATCGAACCGAACCAGAGTTCGTTTGGAAGCGGACCGAGACCCATCTTTTTAGCTCTTGTTTGGTGCGCACCAGGGTTCAGATGGCAGCGTTCACAGCACTAACTGAGCAATCGCACCAGGGTTCATTTTAATCCAACCAAACATGACAAGTGTGAACGCAACCTAAGCCACCTTTATCAAAAAAGGGAGATGTAAATTTAAAAACCACCCATGGTTTATATGTCTATGTGTCGTTTTTAAGACAAACCATGTGCAAATTCAGCAGTCAATGCCATTGCTGAGTATCTTCTCCTTAGCACTGCAGTGAACTCAAAAACGTGGTTTGAAATCGCTCTTGTTCTGTACATCATAAACATGTAACCAATCGTGTCAATGTGTGGGCGGGCTTTAGCATATCATTAATTATGCAGGAGAGCCCCAAGAGAAGCAAGGTTATCTTTTCTGTTGATATGAAAAATCGGGAACATTTAGCAGGTGAATTACGACGTTATGATGAACTATATGCTTTTCTCCACTGTTGTTCTGAGCTGTTCAAAGCGTTTACAAGGATACTGATTGTTAGAAGGCAGCTGTGTGACTCTCTTGAGTAACATTAGCAACACATTATTAGCTGTTTGATAATGTAGTCAAGCCAAAGACGGATCATATGTATTAACGTTATGTGTCGTTGCAGAGAGCGACACATAAACGCATTATCAGTTATAGACTGTATAACTCGCTCTTCCACTTCTTCTCAGTCAGTTTCTGTTTTAAACACATTTGGCTGGATTAAACCAACATTTCCGCTTGCGTTTATTACAGTTGAGCGAGTGGATCAGGCATTCTGAGCTGGAGTGAGTGAGTGGAGGCGGGGCTAATTTGCATATTCATGCATGCACTTATACTAAATGAAGCAGGGGTGTAGAGTTACATTCAAGCTATTTTAAGGCATGAAGAAACTAAATTGGTGATCAAAGATGAGTTTTAAGGGATAAAATTATTGACTAAGGGAGCCTTTGAAGGAAAATCTTAAGGCCTTTCAATGCGATACAATCTTTGATATGTATCTACTAGGCAGCAAAACTCAATGTCAACAAATGAAACTGTCAACACATTTACAGAATAAACTGGAAAGTTCAGTGGTGGTTAAAATGGATTTAGATTTCCTGGTTTGTGGTTTTCATGACAATCCTAATATTCCACCGGGTTCACAAAGAGTCTGTGCATAAAGCGAGGTCCATGTAAAAAGTCAACACATTATTAAAAACTTTAAAAAAAAAAGTGGAAGTGGGTGGGATTTGAAATATACAACACAAACCAGAGACAGTCTTCAGCGTCCTCAACGCAGGTTCTTCCAACATCTTGATCTGATCCCTGACAAGCCCCTCGAAGGTCTTGTAATTGATGAATCCAGGAAGCTCTCTTCCCCGAAACTTGGCTTCATAGTTGTCAACTTCTTTCTCAATCTTCCTGTTGACTGCAAAGAGTTTAAGAATAATGTCAGAAGGCAATCTTATGTTTACAAAGATTTTCTCAAGAGACCAGTGATACAACTCAATCAGCTTTTCATACATTAAAAAAATGAAAGTTGTCAAATAATCAAGACATGACTGTATTTTTTTCCATTAAAGCATCAAAAATGTTACATAGTAAAAAGTTACTCGGATTAAGTTAGCAATTTAGGTTGGTAATTTACTGATTGAAATGAAGGGGGATACAGTAGATGTGAACATGGTTTAAAGGGTTAGTTCACCCAAAAATGTAATTTCAGTCATTAATTCCTCTCCTTCATGTCGTTCTACACCCGTAAGATCTTCGTTCATCTTCAGAACACAGATGAAGATATTTTTGATGAAATCTGATGGTTCAGTGAGTCTCTATTGACAGACATGAACACTTTCAATGTCCAGAAAGATACTAAAACATATTTAAAACAGGTCATGTGAGTACAGTGATTCAACATTAATGTTATAAAGCGACGAGAATACTTTTTGTGCGCCAGAAAAACCCCAAATAACGACTTTTCAACAATATCTAGTGATGGACGATTTCAAAACACTGATTCATGAAGCTTTACGAAACTCTTGATCTGAATCAGTGATTCGGTTCGTGTATCAAACTGCCAAAGTCACATGAACTATTGAAACTGCGAATCAGTTGTGACGTAATAAAAGTCTTGTTTACTGAAATCACGTGACTTTGGCGCTCTGAACCACTGATTCGAATCAAAGGATTCATAAAGCTTCATGAATCAGTGTTTTGAAATCGTTCATAACTAGATATTGTTGAATAAAGTCGGTATTTTGTATTTTTGGCGCACAAAAAGTATTATCGTCACTTTATAATATTAATGTTGAACCACTGTACTCACATGAACTGTTTAAATATGTTTTAGTATCTTTCTGGACATTGAAAGTGTTCTTTATTTTGCAGTCAATAGAGACTCACTGAACCATCAGATTTCATCAAAAATATCTTCAATTGTGTTCTGAAGATGAACGAAGATCTTACGGGTGTAGAACGACACGAGGGAGAGGAATTAATGACAGAATTTACATTTTTGGGTGAACTAAGTATTTTTAAACAATAAAAAAAGGAGCTTCACTTACATGAATATCCTGATTGATCCAAGAAGCAATTCCATTGTGCAAATTCTTTACGGAGTTCTGGAAAAATCAGTAGATCTGATCCACATTTAATCTCTTCCCCAGTGGTCAGATTGATGATATCTTGTATGAAAGATGTGACTTTCTAAATTCAGTGATAAAATGTGAAAGAATTCAGTCACTCACTGATATTAACCGGACAATATTCACACATTGATGTAGGAGCGATGTAGATTTCAAGGCTGCACTCACATCGATGAAAAAGCTCAATCTTTCCGCAGGGTCTGATGGGGGTCCGTTGCCGTACGTCTCCAGTTCCTTCTGTGTTTCCACGAGCTTCGCCTCGATTTGCTCTTCTAACCGAGGCAGGGATTTCTACACATCAAAAAAGAAAATGAGATATGTTTATTATGATTCTAAGAACTCTTTAGTCCTCTTTTGTTAATAAAGATTATTTCACCTGAATGTGATGAACCAACTCAATTGTTAGTTTCTCAGCCAACTTAGGAATAGTCGCAAAACCTTCTTCATAGAGTTTGCTGGGGGGGAAAACACACACATACATGTATCAAGTTACTTGTAACCGGACAACAACATCCCTGATTTACTAAAATCCCCAAAAAACGTGTACGAATCTGCATATGAGTACTTGAAAAGATCAACAATAAATAACTTGTTACCCACCCGAATTGAGGATGGTCTTGGAAGAAGGCTTTCTCTGTGACTGTGGCCTCATTAAGAGTGACCTGGTCAATGATGTCTTTTTGTCCTCTGCACCTCACAATCATGTAGCCTTTAGTAAGGTGAATGACCTCATTGTGCACAATGTCCACCACCGTCCCTTCGGTGCCCTTATCCACCAGGTCCGGCTTTGTTAAGATGCCTGTAGTGGACAAACAACGGTTACACCGAGTCTGATTCAGTCTGATTTACAGCGTTGAAATGCACCAAACGCACCTAAAGTCCTTTCGCCCTCGGGGTCCTCCTCCTGAGCCATCTGCAACGCTTCTGTGGTCGCGATGTCAACGTTACATGGCACCACGACCAGGTTAATGGTTTCTTGCTTTGTGACAAACTTCCTGATCAGTCTCTTAATCTAGAAGAAAAGCATTTCCTGTGTCAGGCCATGATAGACTTTCCAAAAAAGTGTCATTTGAGAAATATAGTTCACCTGATCTCCAATATTCTCAGGCTGACCCTTGACCGCCACTCGTGCAATCCCGGGGAGGTCGATGAGCGTGAGGTCAGGAACATTGGCAGAGGTGATCTGCAGACTGATGAGTTCATCACTAATACCAACACCTGCTCCAGCCATCTCATCCTGAGCTACAAACATTTGGACAACAATTAGATGCTGCTGAACTCGTCTTAGAGAGACCTCTGGACACATCATAAGAGTTTCCTACCTTCACGAATCTTCTTCTCCACTTCTGCCGGGTCATCGATGTCTTCCTCGTGGTTTTGGTAACTGATCTTCCCATGCCATTTCTCCTCACCTTTGGTTCTTATCATCTTGAGCTCAAGAGGGCATCGTGTAACAATTCCTGCACAAAAAGGTGGAGGCCATATCATGGACGTTCTTTGAAGAGCGTTAGAGGCCGTTCACATATCGCATGCTCAAACTCGTTATTTCAAATGTAGGCGCGCTCATAATGGAAGCGACAAGATGAAAAATTCTCAACTTTTCAGAATGCCGCAAGCGCACCGCAGGTCATGTGACAGGAACCAACCGTTCAGCTTCAGCCTTTTCCGTGAGAAAACATCGAAAGCTCAGCCGAACAGCTGGTGATAGCTGTACAGGGTGGTTTTTATATCTCATTGCCAGAAATATATCTAGTTGTAAAGCTAATTCAAGGGCTAGAAATCAATGTATCCTTTGCTGAAACTTCCTCGTCGTTGTGGAGAGATAGGTTCATGGTAGCACAGCAACGACAGACGCCACAGGATTGTGAGGGCTTTGGAAGGGAAAAAGCGGCGCAGTCACACGTTTTTAGATGCGATATGTGAACAGTCCCTTACAGTACCATGTGAATAATTAAATGATATATTAGTATGGAGACAAATCGTTAAAGCGAAAGTATGATATTTTAATTAATTTATTAATTAGGCAGATGCTTTTATCCAAATCGACACACAAGTGAAAGGATATTCTAGGTGGGGATTGAACCCGGGTCTCCGGTGTGTCAAAACTGTGTTGTTACTCACTGAGCTAACTTTCCTACAAGATAAATGTGTGTATGTAATGTATGTATGTATGTGTCCTCACCACTTCCCCTGGGTAACGCTACTCCTGACAGCGCCTCCAGAACAGAACTCTTTCCCGAGCTTTGGTCTCCAATCACGGCGATGGCAGGCAGCGCCAGGTCCTTTTCGACTCCTAAAGACCGTAAATTGTCGATAGTGTCGATGCAAGGGCGGATTTTCTCCTCATAGTGCTGACTGAACGTGTAACTCATTTTCTCCATCCTTAAACAACGCCAAAAATGTCCAAATAACAAACAGAAATATTTCACGTCGCTGTCTCGTGCACTGCTCGACGGGACTGTCTCACAAGAGTGATGCTGCTGTTAAAGTGAATGCTGAAGGGTGTTTGCATGTTGCTAAGTTTCATTTCCCTGTATATCACTATAGTTTCGTTTCACCCCTTGAAGTGCGGTTTCATTCTTCAATACATGAAGGAATAATCATCTTAAATCATCTACATAAAATATGTCGATATTCCGGTCATGTGGAGGGAAATACCCCGCGAGAAATAACCGTCATTTCAGCTTCTCGGTTAACTGAACCGATATAGTCCGGCAATGAGTAGCCTAACCCACTTCTAGACAAAATAACCTTGAATTTGGTTACATGTAGTTTTTGCCTAAATAACTTGCGAGATGTATGATGTCCCATCTTGAAAGCAAAGTCAACAGATTAGGCTAAGGTGTTTGATTGATTTATTTTTTTGAACATGTTATCTATTTGATGACTAGCGTTGGAATGTTTTATCAATTATATAAGAAAACCATTTTAGAAATAAAATAAAACAGATGTGTTTTGTAGGACTTATGCTATGCCTACTGCATGACTGTAACTGGCAAAAGGTGAGCATTGGTCATGTGACACACTGAGTATTTTGCCAAGTCAGGGGTATTTCCAGGACACTGCAGGTGGTTGTGAGTAAAAATCTTCATCATGAAATGAAGATCTCACAATTAAATAACATATCTCAAATATAATTTTTTTTCTTATGTTCAAATCATTGAACATAAGAACTAGACGTCGCCTGGGGGTTCTCAGCATGCGTCAAAACCGCCGCCATCTTGGAACAAGGGTCTTGTCACAGGAAGTAGCTCGGTAACGCTGCTGTCTCCACCTGTACTTTGAATTTTGAGACTTTTTTGCTGCATATGGGTGTTCAAATGAAAGAAATCTAAAAACCAGACAGCAAGGGATTACATTTCACAAGTGACGATGTGTTTGATGATATTGAATGTTACGAAATTATATTTCTGGTTACGTTGGTTTGTTTCAGTCTTTGGTTAACGACCGCAGCTAATCCATGCTACTTACCCATTCGTTTTTGACAGTTAGGAAAACCGACAATGAACAGAATGTATTTATATCAATGTAATGTGATCGTAAGATGTTGGAAATGTGGACAGTTGATTTGGTCTCTATTCAATAGTTTCTCCGACTGGCGCTGTGTGTCCGAGTTCAGTCTCCGTCTATTTCCAGTCAGCATTCTTGGCTAACGGAGATGAGTCTTAAGATAAAACAAATTAACAACTTTATCCAAACATACTGGTTCTGCCTGTTTACCCCGATTGTATCTGATGAGCTAGGACGTGACAGGAAAAACAGAAACTGTGCAAGGAACAAACCCTTTCAGCCAGGCCCTTTACTCCGCTCTCACTTGGCTGTGTCTACACTAAATACTATGAACTTATGGATTTGTTTTGTTTGTAGACTCCAAAGCTCTTAATAAGGACATTAAAAATTGACCCATGCTTTTTTACTTAAAGACCCAACTTTATGTATGTATTGTAAGATTCCCTTATCTGTCAAACATGTTTTATTAGATTGTCCTGGACTTAACACAAGTATTTATGAAGTTACTTCACTTAAAGACATATTTAATGAGATTATGCCTGAAAAGGTTTTGGATTTTTTTTATCATATGTTAATTAAAAAAAAAATGTATAATATGACTTGCTGTTTATATTTGTTTTGTTTTTATTGTATTTATATGATATTTGTGTTTTTGTAATTGAATTTTTGACATGAAAATAGCTTTGATTGCCGACATGGCATTAAATAAAATAATCTGAATCTGTTTGTAGATTCCCAAGTGATAAATGATAAACGATCCTCTCAAATTTGTGATTTGCTTCCACCTGCAAATTGTTTTGTGTATAATATTTAATAAACCAATACAATTTAAATGTTTAAATGTGCAGACCTAGCGCAAGTCTCAGGTTTCCATGGAAACCGGCAGCTGCAGTGATGTAATGACTTTATCAATCAGCGATTGGCTCTTTTACTTAGAAGGCGGGACGAATTCCGCCATTTTGCGCGTTGCAGTTTCTCCAATTCATAACATATAACGTCTTTCTGTATCTGTAGTCTTTTGACTCAACACAACCAGATAAACTAACATAAACAATAAGAAACAATGCCACAAACAAACGCATGTGATGCGAGGTGCACTTAATTGCAGTGTGTATTTAATTCCGTTCCCATGTTAACAGGTTAGACGAGCATTCGCACTGCACACGGATAATTAAACTACTGTAAACATATGGCTTTTTGCCAGGGAAAAGCAAGGAAAAGTACACCTTACATCACATTTAAAAATACTTCTACAGCATGTATTAATCTAGATAATGTTATTCTCAACATTTGCTGTTAAAATCAAATGTTGTAGCCTATTTGTAAATGCACTGTGAACTAATACACAAAGAACAGTTGGATTTTTATTAACGGAACTTTAAAAAGAATAATAAATACTGTAACAAATGTATTGCTCATCATTGTTAGTTAATGCTTTAAAGGATGAGTTCACTTCAGGATTAAAATTTCCACTACATCATCCAAGATGTTCATGTCTTTCTTTCTTCAGTCAAAAA
Organism: Zacco platypus; assembly: GCA_038088235.1. Lineage (NCBI taxonomy): Eukaryota > Metazoa > Chordata > Actinopteri > Cypriniformes > Xenocyprididae > Zacco > Zacco platypus. The sequence continues at coordinate 2,518,767 of CM076084.1, read as the reverse complement.
GAAACTAAGGTTTTTGAGGAAAACATTCCAGGATTTTTCTCCATATAGTGGACTTCAATGGGGTTCAACGAGTCCAAATGTCAGTTTCAGTGCAGTCTTTGAACTCTACATGATCTCAGACGAGGAATAAGAGTCTTATCTAGAGAAACCATCAGACATTTTATAATAAGAAAAATTAAATTTATATACTTTTTTATCAACAAATGCTCATCTTGCACTGCTCTGTGCAACGTAGGCCGCAGTAATTTTCTCCTCCAACTTTAAAAGCATTCAATATCATTGTTTTACCTTAAAGGGCATTTGACTTTGTAGCCACTGGATCTGTACTTCTCTAGATCAGACTCTTATTCCTCGTCTGGGATCATGTAGATCTTTGAAGCTGCACTGAAACTGACATTTGGACCTTCAACCCGTTGAACCCCATTGAAGTCCACTATATGGAGAAAAATCCTGTCTTTTCGACTGAAGAAAGACATCTTGGATGACATGGAGAGTAAATTATCAGGAAATTTTCATTTAGAATTGAACTAATCCTTTAACTTGTTAACAAATGAGACCTTGTAAAACAATTTTCAATCTCTGAAAAACCCTGTAGAGGGCGCTGTTTATCCATATTCAGACTACAGGAATGATGAGGTGAACAGAGCAGCACTTCTAACCATGATAATAAAAGCCAGAACAAGTCATCTCTAAAGTTTGAACCCTTATATGCTGTAGCCTATTATGTATGTATCGTTGCTAGTGAAAAAAAGAAAATGTATTCATTTAAAAGTTAAACTATAATTTCTACCCTTGAACAGCTGACATTAATCCACATATCGCTCTTGGCAAATGCATTTTTTTTTTTCATTCCACAGGTCATCACATAATTTTGAACACTGTAAACTTGTGTAAAAGGACAGGAATTCTTCTGTCAACATATTGTATTCTGCATAATTTCAAAATATGATGCTTTTGTAAATTGTTACTGAAAAAGCGCAGCAGTTGTTTATACTGTCTGTTTACCAAAACTGCTTCAAAGTATTGTTTTAATTCATTTTGTGCTTTCTTTTGGACCATTCTCCTTCTCAGAACCAACAGCGCACGAGTTCAAAGTAAAGCGCGAGCTCAGCTCAATGCCTCGGAGGACCGTCAGCATCACTGGCTGTTTGACCGGTGTTTATTGACCAGAACACATTTTCAGGGACATTGAGAGATGTTGTAAATATTGTTATAAATGAGCTTTTAAAATATTTATTCTGTGTCATATATTTCCCATTACATCGAGAGTGCTGAAGAAGCATTATTGTGACCTCATTTGATCGTGTGACTTTATACATTAGCCGGTTCTCAAAGCCCACACAAACCTCAATATTAGGCATTACATGTGATGTTATCAGAACGACTGAATGAAAGTCAGGCAGCTGAAACAAGCCAATCTGAAGTATTTGGAAACCGAGCTCCAGTTTTTGGGTCTGCCAACTAGTTTGAAGAATGTAGTGAAAGATATTTGTGAAGAGATTGAAAATCGTGTCATTAATTACTCATTCTCAGGTCGTTCCAAACCTGTAAGACTTTCTTGCTGGAACACAAATGAAGATCTTTTTTATGAAATCTGGTACACAACTACCAGTTTGACCCCTCAAAAAGTTCATAAAGAGATCATAAAACTAATCCATATGGATATTTTCTGGATTCAGATTATTCATCCATGGCGATTTATATTTTCTGCAACGAAGCTCTTTTTTGGCAGATGCTTTTATCTCCAAAAAAATTTGAAGTACTGAAGTATTTTTTCAATTCATGCATTCCTTAGGAATTTTATTACAGCTATTTGTTGTCTGTCATTCTTATTCAGTATTTTATACTCCCGTTGAAACTAATAATTATGTAGACTGAAAAAGTTCATTTTAGAGTCTAACTAGACGCGATGGCCTGACATCTTTTCCACGTCCTGAGTTTTTGTCCGAACCAGCCGTGACGATAAATACAATATCAAGTCGATTTCAGAACACTGCTTCAAAGCCTAACGAATCCCTTGATTTGAATCAGTGATTCGGTTCGTGTATCAAACAAACCAAAATCAAGTGAAGTATCAAAATTGCGAATCACTGATGACGTAACGAAGCCTCGTTTACTGAAATCACGTGACTTTGGTGCTCTGAACCACTGATTCAAATCAAAAGATTCGTAAAGCTTCATGAATCAGTGTTTTGAAATCGCCCATCACTAGATATTGTTGAATAAAGTCGGTATTTTGTTTTTTTGGCGCACAAAAAGTATTCCCGTCGCTTTATAACATTAATGTTGATCCACTGTAGTCACATGACCTGTTTTAAATATGTTTTAGTATCTTTCTGGACATTGAAAGTGTTCATTATCTTACTGTCAATAGAGATTCACTGAACCATCAGATTTCATCAAAAATATCTTCATTTGTGTTCTGAAGATGATCGAAGATCTTACGGGTGTAGAACCACATGAGGGAGAGGAATTAATGACTGAATTTACATTTTTGGGGTGAATAAACCCTTTAATCAAACAACAAAAGACATCGAGAAAATTCACTCGCAGCTCTTGACTGAACAACTATATTTGTAATGTATATTTTATTTTTAAAGTGCAGCTCTTTATTACAGTTTCTCTACCTGAATATCTTTCTCAGTGGTATTTATTTGACGATTGCGAATTTGTTTATTAGTGAGTGTTTACTTGTCTTTAATAATGTATATTAGTAAGGCTAGTTATTTTTAAACTACAGGCAAAAGTTGCTTGTGTAAGTCTTTAGTCTGTTGGTTTTTGTTCATGACATTCAGCTACAATTAAATGATTTACAGCAAGACTAAGAATGAAAGTAAATGATTTGTTTGTTTTACCTTATTGGAATCAATAAGTGGAATCGGAATCGTTCAAACAACAGACCCAACCCAACAAGAGTAAAAGTTTGCGACACCACACTTTTTGTGCACTTATGTTAATTTTTTTAAGCAGATTCTGAAATGTCCAGTCTGTTATTACTTGAGTCCTTTCCCATGCAAATGAAACACACACACACACACACATCTTCCCCTCATTGAGACATGCTTCCTTCCTTTTCCCAGATGCTTTTGTACGGAGAGCCACCCAGTTATTTAAAAAGTCCATTAGGCCCGTGTTTAGAGATCCTGAGATTAAAAATAACAAGACGCAGGCCCATAGTTCAACATGCCGGCATCACATGTTGCGTTCTGAAGATGTTTGAGCATTTGAAATAAATAACATGAATTAAAAACTATTCACAAAGACATTTCCAGTGCCTAGTTCAAAGTTATTATCTAACAAAAGGTCCAATCGACTTTGACAATGGAAAGAAGACTGGTCTAAGCATATGGCCCTCCTCACGGGACATTTTTATCGTCAAGGATGTCAGTTTAATCAGAGCTGAATTTGACAAACACCAGGAGTGTTGTTTTTTCTTCGCTGTTTTCCTTTCTTTTACCACAGCCCAAAAGAAATACATAATGACATTCTTTTTATAACCTTTGCCACCGACAACAACATATTTAAGAAAATGCATTCTTAAATAAATTCTCAAATTTTGTCTCTCTGTGCGTGTGTACAAGAGTTTGACTTTTAAAAAAAAAAAAAGTTTTTATTTCCATTTTTGTTGTTTTAGCTTGAATCTTCTTGACGTTACTCTGTAAAATTCTTGGGTTATTTTTCCAGTGTTTGGGTAGTTTTTGTGTAACCCAGCTCCTGGGTCAGACATGATGACATAACCCAGGGCTCGAGTTATTCATTGCGAGCTTTTTGCGCCCTCTTCAGGAGAGATCTGTGCAGCTCCGTCAAATTGGTGCATGTGTTTTGTGTAAAAAAACAAGTTTGTGTACGTTTTATTTCATCTAAAAAATATGTTATCGTTCTTTATACCGTTTAATTTTTTGCAAATCAATAGGGCGCGATGCGAGTCTCCTAAATGAGTGTTGCATCAGTCTTTTCGTGTGATGGAAACGATGCCAAAGTTTTATGATTTTTTTTAAAAAGATACTGTTATAGACTGAGCTATGGTTTATTGACCTGTAGGGGGCAATCTATTGCCGTTTGACTTGGCTTAAATAGAGCAAAGAACAAGATGTTAGAGGTAGATTTAATCCACCTGTGATCATGTGACATGTGTGTATTGTATTGTTTTTTGCTGCTGGTTCCTCCTGAGTAAATTTCCTCATCTTGATCAGATCGGTCTCTCTCAAGTTATTACATTTTGGTGACGAGGATGAAAGCAAGGAAAAGGAAATTTGTAAATTCTTAACATGTAAAAATATGCTCTCAGAACTGTACACGTATTATTTATGGAGTCAGTCAGCATTTTTCGGCTATGAGTGAAACGCATGAAGTTTGCAGTTCCCCCGCCGAACACGAGTCATCAGCGTCCATTACACTTGAACGTTTAATTTGTACTTGTTAAACGATCTTAAATGTAGGCAATGTGTATTAAAAACTATATAATATACTATAAAATAAAGTAATGCAAACCAGTGGTTGTGTGGAGTATTTAAAAACAAAAGTTTAGAGCAGTGCTTCCCAAACTGTGGGCCGCAGCCCCCGGTGGGCCGTCGCGGTATTGCAGGGGCGCCGTAGCTAGTCCAAATCAATATATTAAAATAATTAAAAATTCCAATTGTTCTAAAATTAGATTTTTTTGAAAGTATGTAAGGTTAGTGTTATGGATTTAAATATATTTGTAAATAATGTTTACATCATAATTCACATGAAATTCTTACAAACTTGTTAATAAATGTCGGTATATATTTTTTAACGGCGGGGTCGTGGAGCTTTTGCAATGTTTTCGGGGGGGCCTTACCCCTCTTAAGTTTGGGAAGCTCTGGTTTAGAGGATTAAAGTAAAGTAAAGTTAAAGATTAAAGTAAAAGTCTGTAAACATTAATTCATGTATGAAGTAAAAAGGCTGGTATTATAGTAAGAAATGAATCGACACTGGGTTAAATAAACAACAAAATTTGCTGGGTATTAACCTATCACGCGTTCTGTCCGATATTTACCCAACCCTTGGGTTGAAACCCAGTGTTTTTATCGAGAGCTAGAGCTTCCAAACCAATGTTAGTGATTATCGCAGTCATACTTTCCCACAATCACTGCAACAGCTCTTTGTTGCACATCTTTACTGTTGTCGCCCACTAAACTGAGTGAAGGTCCCTCAGTTGCCTGGGATCAGAGATGCTGGCAGGCTGAAAATGTGAGGCATGACATAGTCCAAGAAGCATGAAACAGTCTCACCCACGCGCTCCCGCCTGATGTAGCCCACGGAGACCACGTTCTCCTTCATACTGAGACTTGTCGCTTTACCTTTTCAAATGTCTTCCTCTATTTGTGCATTCGTTTGGTCACTTTGTCAAACCCGTCTGAGTGAGATCACCACTTGCGAACTCCTAAATCGGCTGTGTTTTTTTAATATCTTTATTGCTTTTGTTAACCACAAGCTGTAATTTCTTTCTATTAGAACACGAAACACCTCATTCAGCCGGCTTTCGTTATGTGCGCAGGACTATTTTGTTGTGATTTATGCGATGAATATGTAAAGCTGTGCATTAAAAGAATTCTCTCCTGATTAATCACTGTTAGACTGTCATAACTCATTTGCAATAACAACTGCCAGTTTGCTTACGTTGCTGTCTGTGCTGTAATATAGAACGGTCTCAAATTGCATGGCAAAGAACAGATGTGTTCCCCTTTGCCGAAAACATTTTACAACAAAGTCTTTCAAATGACGTCTGAAAGAGACACTGCAAACGTTTTAAGAAAGGATTTGTTTACTTCTTTTGTTTTATAAGTAATTCCTTTTGAAACTTGTGTGGCACTTGCTTAGATTTTTTTGGTAATTTTTCAAATAATGGTATTTGAACCTTAAAGTTCTATTATGCTTTTTTGAACATGTGTAATATAGCCAAAAGTACCAACACACACACACACACACACACACACAAAATACTGATATTCGATACCACAGGGAAAACTGCCATATATAGCACACAGATCATTTGTTATAATCTCAATCTCTTGATAATTTGGATAATTTGGTTTTATTTGAACCGTTGAACTACATTTACAAAAAAAAAATACAAGTAAATAGTAAGCAATAAAATAAGAATAAATAAATAAACAAATTGCAAACGATAGCACAAATAACAGAATAAAGAGACAAATGGCTTTACGTTTCAGGTGCATCTAACTAGTATTCAGAAATTAAAGTAATCCAATGTACAATAACACATTGTAAAAAATTAAATTCAGATTAATGCTCACAATTAAAGTTATTCAGTCAAGAACAGCAAGTGATTCTCTCTCTGTCTTTTGATGAACATGACAGACAGCGGCAGGTTTATTAGGCTGCTGTCACTTTAAGGATTCGATTTACTGTTACGCAACATGCGGTTTCTCTCAACTGTTTACGTTCCAAAACTGACTGCATTTACCTGAAAACTCGCCAAGATGGGCATTTTGACACAATTTTGTGTGTATTTGACTGTTAAGCACAATAAGCTACAAAAAAGAAGTTAATTTGGTACTCGTGAGCTGTTTGAAAGAGTGTAGATCCGCATGTAGATCAGTGGTGAGTGCGCTTTGGTGCGAACCTGCGGGAATGACTAAAATTATGCGCACTTTTCAACCAGAGCGAATGAGACGAGTGAGTGACAGGAGTGTGTGTCAATTCTCCATCTGAGAGAAGAGAGTAAGAATGCATAGCTGGAATCAGGGTATCGATACTGCAGAAAAGGAGTATTGAAACCATTTCAGTATCTGTCTCGAAGACGCTGCGAATCAACTTTGCATGGAATTGGACTGGAATTGATGCGGTAAAACTAACACCATCGTTACATTGTTGGTATCGCTGTGTATAAAGTGCTGAGGAAGCCTCAAGAGCTGAAATTCAGATATGGTAACGGGCGTTACGTTCCTGACACGTGCTGTAAGTGGTCGGGCAATCACAACAGATTGGGCCGTCTGACCAATCAGAGCAGAGTGGGCTGGCGTTAAGAAGGGGATTAGAGAGAATCAATGATCAAACTGTTTTCAGACTATTAGAGACCTCCAAAACAAAATTAGGAACCTTTAAAATAGCATAAAAGGGCTATTTCTAATAATGAAAATTGAATGCAAATGCAACTTTGTGTTAAACCTGCTGAATACGGTGTGCTAATTAATTGGCCTTACTGGAAAGTCATGCAAATAACTATAAACTTTCTTTGTGAAGCACTTTTATAATTAAATTGATCAAAAGTCTACTTTTACATTGTTATAAAAAAAACAGTGATTTAAAATAAATGCTGTTCTTTTGAGCTTTCTATTCATCAGAGAAAACTGAAAAATGTATCATGGTTTCCACAAAAACTGTTTTCAACATTGATAATAATCATAAATGTTTCTTGATCAGTATATTAGAATGATTTCTGAAGGATCACGTGACGGTTATTTTAAATTGTAACGATATTCTTCAGTATTCGTGATTTATTGTCTTTTTGAACAATCTTAGTGAGACTTAGTTAAAGACTATTTTAAAAACATTACTGAACCCAAACCTTTACTAACACTTAAAACTTAATACACACTACATGCATCTTCCAGTATGACTAACTGACAATAACCTTTTCCCAAATAAACTGAAAAAGTTTTAGTTCTCTTTCAGTAAAGTAACTTTACATTAAACAGTAAGCAATACAAACTATGAGCTGATTGCATGCAAACCCATTAGCCTAAATAATGAAGACGCGTTCATGTTTACAGCACATTCGTTCCCCCAGCCAAAGTTTGTAAATGGTACTAAATCATAAACGTCTGCCATGCCATGGGTGTTTGGTGCATATGGCAATCACCTGTTTACAGAGTATTGTTCGAGCGCATTACAGCAGTGTTTTTGTGTTTTTGAGACCTGTACAACAAGATGAAGAAAAATGGCTTGTTTTTTCTCTCACATGAGAGACCCTCCAAAGGTTTGGCACGATGCCGACGGCTTGATTTGTGTAACGTGTTGCAGCCCACAGCTAGATTGACAAATTCCCTCTCCCCATCCTGGCTCTGTATTAAACACAATACATTACGGGGCAGGACTTCCCCTATTGTCTGAGTCCGGGTGTGGACCAGAACTCTCTGTTGCCACATTGTGCCTCTTTTCCTCTCCTCCCACTCTGCCTCCAGGAGCGGGAGTAAGTGACTGCACCAGAAAAAGACTTCTGGTCCCTTCACGTCTTATCTATGGACAATATTTGTTGTTGCGTTAATTAAAGAACACCAAAGTGATAAGCAGCTTGAACCTGATGGCTCTATCCGGCCGAGAGATTTGCTTCTGTGGTTATTCCTCAAACATGTTAAAAGTGATAAATCATTTGGAAATATTATCACAAACCCAAAGAATTTGCATGATTCTTACAGATAACTTATTATTTTTTACTAAAGTTTAAACATCACTATCACCAGTCAGGAGAATACGTGAAAATTCTTCAAAAACTCTCCTTTCGTGCTTCATGGAAGGAAAAAAAAACATAATTTTTTCTTTTTTTTCTTTTCTTCTAGAACAATACAAGATATAGAAAGACAGCATTGTAAATAGAAGACAAGTCTGAAACAGACAAATAAAATAATCGGATTTACTAACAGCTCGCGCCAGCGCAAACCCTCTTTTGGCATTAAAAAACTCAGGTTTTTACTAAAGACTAAAAAAATAGCACCGAAAAGGCGCAGATTATTTATTTTTGTGGCTGATGTTATTAAATGCATTTGCATTTGTAGGAGTTTTCCTTGTAAATGTAAATTTATGGGAGGAAAGTATTTAAATGAATCATGCAATGTGATTTACTAAGGTTTGTGCTAGTCAATGTGTGGTATTTGTGCCATTAAATTGACTAGTGCAAAAAATGCGTTTGAGAAACAAGAAGGGAGAAAAAATTAAATTAATAAAAAATAAAAGAAATAATAATAAATAAAAAAGAATTTTAAATTTTGTCTGAACGCAAACTTATAGCTCGTTAATTATTGTTTTATATATAACAGTTCAAAGGTTGGAGATCAAAAGATTTTATCTTTTAAAATACTTTTATTTTAATACTAGTATTTTATTTTAATCCAGGCTGCATTTATTTGATTAAAAAAACCTGTAAAAGAAGGTTTATATATCAAATGTTTGGATATTTTACTATTTTTAATGTTACTATGTCTCTTCTGCTCATCAAGGCTGCATTTATTTGATCAAAAATACAGAAAAAACAGTAATATTGTAAAATATTATTACAATTTAAAAAAAATGGTTTTCTATTTTAATATACTTTAAAACAATTTATTTCTGCGATCAAAAGCTGAATTTTCAGCATCACTACTCCACAGTGTCACATGATCCTTCAGAAATCATTCTGATATGATGATTTATTAGCAATGTTGGAAACAGTTCTGCTCGTTGATATTTTTGCAGGATTCATTAATGAATAAAAAGTTAAAAAGAACAGCATTTATTCAAAATAGAAATCTTTTCTAACAATATAAGTCTTTACTATGACTTTTTAATCAATTGAACATCCTCGCTGAATAAAAGTATTAATTTCTTTAAGAAAAAAAGGTAGTGAATATTGTTACAAAAGATTTATATTCTAAATAAATGCTGTTCTTTTTAAACTTTAACTTTCATAAAAAAAAAAAAGTATAACAAAAGCAGCAGAACTGTTTCCAATGTTGATAATAAATCAACCAATTAGAATGATTTCTGAAGGATCACGTGACACTGTGGAGTAATGATGCTGAAAATTCAGCTTTTGATCGCAGAAATAAATTATGTTTTAAAGTATATTAAAATAGAAAACCATTATTTTAAGTTGCAATAATATTTCACAATTTTTACTGTATTTTTGATCAAATAATTGCAGCCTTGATGAGCAATAACAGACTTCTTTCAAAAACATACCAATGTGTCCAAACCTTTGACCGGTTCTGTATATATCCAGGTTTAGTTTATCAACAACCAAACATGCAATATTTGTGATAAAGAGAGCAAATGTGTGTTTCTGCCCCTCTATATGTACTCAATATTTGTTTGCATGTGAACATTACTCATGTACAGTCAATGCACATCAACATTGTAATCTGTATTCAAATTTAGGGTCAAAGGGATGCTTGTGCTCCAGGGCAACAGCTCTTTCAAACTGCTGAGTTATAGTCCTGCTCCATTAGCAGAATCTGGCTAATGCAGTCTTGAAATAATACAGCGAGTCTCCTCTGGGGCAAAATCATTTTTCCCGCTCCACACATGCACACATCAATGCCATACAGATTTGTGCGACTTTCAGCGGGCAAACGGAAACTGTAGCGAGTGCAAATGTCCCGCGTACTCGGTCAGAAGCTAAAGTGCTCACCTGACAAAAATTTACAGTATCTCCACAAATGGTCTGACGCAGAAATCACACGCAATCCTACGGGGGCTAAGAAGCCAAAACGGACAGGATCTCGCAGCCACATTGTCAAATCTGTCATGAAGGAACAGGGTTGAAATAAACCATCAGGACCCGAGGCAAACACACCGCACTGTAATTTATGGCCGCTGAGGCGAATGCTGACTGCCTAGTCAAAGTATAGCGGGGAGGCAAAACACAAGCTGTGAAAAGCATTTATTAACTTTCACTCCCTAGACGCTCGCTTGTGACAGTGAAATGTTTTTTTAACCCCTTTTTGCAAACGAAACAGTCTGAAACGATTTTTGCGACTTATAATTATACATTTTAACAGATATACACCAGCCATTTTTCTCTGACATGTTGAGAATGTCCCTCATACAAAATATACATTCGGTGTGATTAAATTGGAACCTTCTGGACTATGAAACGGTCGCCTCAACGGCAGGCCTGGAAATCCATTCACGTGCAAAACTCGCTATGTACAATTGCCACACAAGTGGAAAAAAGGTATTTCAGCGCAAGTGCAATGGAAAGAGAGAGAGGGAGAAAGTGAAGAAATGTCTATTTATTTTTAATGTCTATATATTTTTATGAATACTATTTATTTTTAAACACTATATGTGGAGTAGTATAAAATATGTAGCGTTAAAGGTTTCAAGCGTGACCTCATCACTGTTTAATTCAATGAGTGGTCAAAAAACTATTTTGCATTTTTAATCCAGGCATATGTAAAATGTTAAATTTTAAAAATGTTGAAATCACTTCCGGGTCATTCAGCACAAGTCTTTCCCAGTGCATCATGGGCTGCTGTATCTTCCGTACAGTTTGCGCTCCATCACACATTCCTTCACAATTTACATATTGTTTACAGCAAACAATGATTTAGTAAATCATATAATAACTTTTGCCAATGATGGGTACAATCAACCAGGTGTCTCGTAAGGAACATTTCATAATTTGTTTTTGCTTATATATATATATATATATATATATATATATATATATATATATATATATATATTATATATAAACACATGGAATGTCATGTCATGGAAAAGTTCATTTATTTCAGTGATTCAACTCAAATTGTGAAATTTGTGTATGGAATAAACTGAAGTAGTTTAAGTCTGTAGTTCTTTTAATTTTGATGATTTTGGCTCACATTTAACAAAAACCCACCAATTCACTATCAACAAATTAGAATACTTCATAGGAGAAGTAATTATATATATATATATATATATATACACACACACACACATATATATATATATATATATATATATATATATATATATATATATATATATATACATATATACACATATATATATATATATAAATACATATACATACATATATACATATATATAAAAGTTATTTAACTAAACCTTTCATGTTAATTGCTATCAAAATGTATGAGTTAGCCAACTCAGTACTTCAAGTTCGGAGCAATTAACATGCATGAGTACTGCAAACTCAAAACTTGATAGTTCTGCAAACTTAAAATTGGAAACACTCAAAAAAAATTGTATGTTACTGATTACCTCAAATTTTTTGAGTTCGCCCAACTTATTCGGGTTTACATTGTGTGTGTGTGTATATATCTATCTATCTATATTTATATATATCATTCTAACTTCAATATAGTTTGTGCCTGCAGGATGTAGTGTATGGCTACTTTTTCTTTTTTTTTTTCAAAATGTAATCTTTAAATTTTGTGTAGCTTGTATAGTTTAAAATATGTAACCCTAACCGCAAAAAAGTGTTAGCTATAGTTGAAAAGCGACTTCTCCACACTGATGTGCATGTTAGTGCGTTACAGTACAGTGCCGTGGCATGATGTCAGCCTTGGTACGAGGACTCTTCCCTTCCCCCGCACTGGAAAAGCCAGTCACAGGAAATTATGTTTTTTTTTTACACAGAATATTTTCCAGGCTCTTTCTCTTTGTTTCTTTCTCTCTCTCTCTCTCTCTCTCTGTCTTTTTCCCTCTCTAATTTTCTCTTTACTTCTCTAATTTCACTCTCACGTTCATTCACAAATGACCTGTCTTTTGCCGTCACTGCAGGTATTCGCAGGGCGCATGTGTTGCACTTTCCTTTAGCACATATATTTGAGCTTTCTTCTGCTGCTGGCTGGCTTTGATTTAAAGCCTCTCCAGTACTAGAACTACTCCCACATATTAACTGTGTGTTTTGCCGCCTCGGGCAAACCTAACAGGGGATTTGAGAGCAGAAGTAGGCCCCAGAAATGCACCCATGCAAGTCCACTGTTGCGTGGACACACCCTGCCAGCAATTGACCTTTGCCCCACTGCCCTCTGGGTAGGTCAAGAAGACAAAGGCTATGGGAGCACACACATATACTAAGAAAAAAACGACAAATTTTGGATGATCCAGTAGCACTCAGTTTGGAGAAGCCTAAGATTTGGTGGATGAAGCACGAAAAAGAAGCATGCAACATTACTGGATTTGGATTATGCAAAATTATGGATTTGTGTGTGGATTGAATGATAATCAGCAATTAGATACACGAGTATCGCAGTAACTGGTGCAGGATGTTCATGTAAAGTGGGCTACATGGCTGTGGTTTTCCGTGATTCATGGGTTTCTCAGACACAACAGTAGTGGTCTCTTTTTCTAAACAAACACAGAAGTTAAACAAAGTAAAGATGGTGGTTGTGGCTAAGTTGGGAAAAATACTGTGGCTTTAAATGTTTTCCCAAACTTGGCCAACGAGATGATGGATCGAAAGAGAAGAGGAATATTGACATGGCCAATAGCGATTTATTGCTTAATTTAACTTTTTCTTTTAAATAAAGACTTTAATAATAATCGTGAGAGACTGCAACTTAAAAAAGCTCTGAAAGAAAAGGCTTTTTAGAGCCTTAACAGAGAGTTTGATTTACTGTGGCCAACATATTTGATTTACTTTTTCTGCATTAAATCAAAATGGACTCTATTTACTTTCTTAGTACACATTACTGGTCTTACCGTGAATGATTCATCAGCACAAGTTACTCCAGAGAAAAAATGTTTGTCTTTGCAATCCTTCATCCTCCAACCATCTGTCATTTAAAGTCAACTTTTCACCATTTAATCAATCTCATAGGAGAAAAAATCCCCAAATCCTGTTCTACTTTTATCTTGGTGAATTTACTTAGATGTCATGTTACCATAAAAATAGGCTGCTAAATGTCATGGTGACTTTAATAATTACCATGAAATTTGAGTGCAGCCTAATGTAAAAAGTACAAAGCCCCGCCCCCTTTAGTTACTGTTGCTATGCCGCTCTCACGCCACACATCATGTTCTCACGCAGTGAAAAATACATCCAGGAGCAAAGAGACACTGACAACGACTGAAACAGTTTCATATTTAATATATCGTAATTTTTTAAAGTAGTTGAATCAATAAATAGTGTCTAGTGTGTGTTTAATGTGTGGTGACAGATCGCTGTAGCTCCTCGTGAAGCGATCATCTCTTCATACTAGTTCATTTATAGCATCAAATAAACATGAATGAACATCAGAAGGAATGTTGTTTCAAGCGTGGAAAGATGTGAGGACACACAATTTATCAAGTTCAAGTTCACCAACGTTAATCTACTAACTCCCCTGACTGCTTTGACAGACAAAATGGCGGATTCTGGGTTATGATTGGTCAGATCGCCTGTCAATCAAACTGTTTGCGATGGGTCAATTTCTTCACGTTTACTCATGGCTGAGTAAAAGCTTGCAGAGCTATATTGTTTTCCATTTCACATCATTTTTTTTATCAGGTTGTCTGTTTGAAATAAACAGGTAAATTAAATTGACCAAATGTAAAAAGCCTCATATAATTAAGTAACATTTTTGTAATCTGTTGATTGAAAGAGACAGAACAAACTGACTTACAAATAAATCAGACTTTACAAAGCTTCATATGAGATACTCATTTAAGGATGACGTGATTCACTAAAATGTATTGGACTTGAAAAACTGTAAGATGAACTGAAACTTTAGAATAAATCAGACTGTAAGAGAGAGAGAGAGAAAGAGACACATGTTTGGTTGTTTACCTCCATTCGCTAGACAATAAGGTAATAAAAATGAACCATTAAAAACTGCTGTTGCGCTACACCACTAACTGTTGAGTTTTTCCTCAAAGCTACTTGTCATATTTGTGGTTGGAGCGTCACCGTCAGTGGTGCGTTTTGGATCGTAAAAAGAACCTCACATGCTGTTTCTTTATTACGTTGGCTTAAAGTCAGCAATTTCTTCCCTATTGTGATGTATATCCAAGTGAAATGACTTCTTGAACAAGGGGAAAAGAATGTAGGGTAGGATTTTGTCCATGGGGAACTGATTGGATGGTTGTGGATTGCTATTGGTCGACCTCATGTGAGTGACAGGTTGCCCCGCCCTCATGTCAGTAAACGCATCATCAGAGAAGAGAAGTCACTCCAAAAGGAAGGGGAAGTTATTTTAAATAAAGATTACGAAGGCACATGACTTGTGAGCGGATAAATCATTTATAATACCACAAAATTCCATAATAATAAACAAGAATCGTAAATTTTGATTTCATGGTGATTAATTTATTTGAGATCATTTGTAGAAACTGCACATAAAATTAGAGGTTGCAACTGACGCAGGTGTTACACATGCTAAATAATATGTTACATTATGTTACATATGTATTTATGCATACACAACAAGCAATTTTGTTTTGTTTCCAGACCAATAGCAGGCCTTATTAGTGATTGCCACTATTTTTTATAAGTTTGCAAACTTAAGTATCATCAATAAGCATAGCTATTTTTTTTTTTAAATAACTGCAAATTACAAATAAATAATTTATATCAAAATATATATTTAGTGTTTTGTTCATCTTAATTTAATGCAACTCAAAGTTTTAAGTACACTGTAAACCTGAATAAGTTGGCAAAACTCAAAAAATTTGAGGCAATTTTTAAGTTGAAAAATTCAAGGTTTAAGTAAACACAACTAGCAGATTTTTATTTTGTATTACATTCATTTTGTACTACATTTAAAATATATGAAAGCATCTCAGCGATGCCGTCAAATTTCGGTTAAAAAAACGCCACTAGACGGCGTATGTTTGGCGTTAAAATATTTGATTATGTTTGAATCTATTGTTTCAAGTTCCCTGAACTCTAAACTTAAGCAGAGTTGAAAAACTCAAAAAAATATTTAGTGTTAACTTAAATCTCTGATAAATGTTGAATGAACTCAAAAATAATAGTTAGTTCAGCTTTTTGGCACATTTTGAGTAAAAGACACTGTCCATTCTAAGTTAGTTATACCGTTTGGGTTAACAGTGCTGTAAGGATTTCTTATATGGTTACATCCTTGACATTTTTCATTAAATCACCATGAATTTAAAGGTTACATAAAAACAGCACAATGATCCAGCTTTAACAACCTACAATAGATTTATTCTCCCTTTGAATGCCAAAGCTGCTTTCATTAATTTATTTTTATCATGACTATGAAGCTAAATATTAAAACTAATCCAGGCTAGCTAAATCCTGAAATCCGTCATATTCCGCTGAAACCTTGTAATCCCTCCGCGCAGTCCATCCTCACCAAACTCGGGATGGATTTTGTCGTTTGTTTAAATTATTCATCGTCGTGCCTTGCCGTGTTGAATCTCTGGAGACGGTAGGAGCTGGAATGATCACTCTGGTGTCAAGCAAATGTGGAACGGATGCTCTGATGTTTCCTGGAAGCCGCGTGTTTACCGTAGCGTTAACACGCTCTCCTCTCTTCTCCAGCTCGCTTCCCAGGGTGCACACATAGACTTCGTCAGACTGTAGCGTGTGGCAGATTGGGTGGACTAATTCAGGATTAATTGCATGCTTGTTACAACAGGGCGCCCATATGGCCTCAAGCTCACTGGAGTGGCACTTTTGTGTCAAATCACACATTTGCTTGAGGAAAGGGAGGATGGGGAGGTTGCCGGTGGACTGAGTTACGTCTCACGATTCTGTCGAATCGACAGAAACATCCAAAATCCTGCTGGCATGTTACACGGATCATCCTGAATTGCCAGCGGCAGTTCAGTGAGATTGAAAAGGACGTGATTGAACATTATTCTCGGGCAAAGAATTGCTCACAATGGAGAGTGATAGGTTCTATCGTGCATTCAATCAGATATCGAAGACGTTCGAGATGAGGGAATTCATGAGTATATGTGAAAGGCATTTAAGCCTGTTTAGAGTCAATGTTACGCAGATGTTCAGGATGGGATTCGTTCCTCGGCAGTAGAAAGCTATTAGAATCAAAAGCTCTCTGGAAGCTTGTTAACTCAGCAGGCATAAGTCCATGATCCGATTCAAATTTTAAGGAACAATGCCGTCATGATCTATATTTCACTCAAGAGGCCACTTTTGTATCAAAACGCTTCAGTGATAATCAGTTTTGGCTTTTAGCAAGAGAACAAAATCAGAAAAGTCACCCTCGTGATTGCTATTCCATTGCAGTTCCTCAACCTGTATTCAGCATTTTGTAATTGCCTGCACATGATCAGAGTTTCATTTTACTTATTGATTTGACTAATATTTTGGTCATTGAATATTGGATCTGACATTTAACCTTGCTGGTTAAAGGCACGTGCAACAGAGACCCTGTTTCCACCTGGTATTAAGATGCGTTTTAGATGACGCTAAATACAGGTGTAAACAGGGTCTAAAACGCAATTTTGACCACTTCCAGAGGTAGTCGAAAACACATTCGATTCGGATTGCTTTCTACGGAGCCCCACACATGACATGCAGGGGGAAAAAAGTAGGCTAAGTAATGCACATGATTTTTGAATAGGGAAAAGGGAATAAAATCTTGGGAATGGAATAGTAAATCATGCTCACGATTTAGCAAATCGAGGGAACGAAAGAGTAAATCGTGCACATTATTTATAAATTGAGGAAACGAAAGAGTAAATCATGGGCATGATTTAGCAAATCGAGGGAATGAAAGAGTAATTCGTGTGCACGGTTTAGCAAATCGAAGGAACAAAATAGTAAATCGTTTGGATGATTTAGCAAATCGAAGGAACAAAACAGTACGTGGGCATGATTTGGCAAATCGAAGGAACGAAATAGTAATTCGTGGGCACAATTTAGTAAATCGAAGGCACGAAATAGTAAATCGTTTGGATAATTTACTAAATCGAAGGAACGAAACAGTAATTCGTGGGCGCGATTTAGTAAATCGAAGGAACGAAACAGTAAATCGTTTGGACGATTTAGTAAATCGAAGGAACGAAACAGTAAATCGTTTGGACGATTTAGTAAATCAAAGGAACGAAATAGTAATTTGTGGGCACGATTTAGCAAATCGAAGGAACGAAATAGTAATTCGTGGGCACAATTTAGTAAATCGAAGGAACGAAACAGTAATTCGTGGGCACGATTTAGCAAATCGAAGGAACGAAACAGTAAATCGTTTGGACGATTTAGTAAATCGAAGGAACGAAATAGTAATTCGTGGGCACGATTTAGTAAATCGAAGGAACGAAACAGTAAATCGTTTGGACTATTTAGTAAATCGAAGGAACGAAACAGTAAATCGTTTGGACGATTTAGTAAATCGAAGGAACGAAATAGTAATTTGTGGGCACGATTTAGTAAATCGAAGGAACGAAACAGTAAATCGTTTGGACTATTTAGTAAATCGAAGGAACGAAATAGTAATTCGTGAGCACAATTTAGTAAATCGAAGGAACGAAACAGTAAATCGTTTGGACGATTTAGTAAATCGAAGGAACGAAACAGTAAATCGTTTGGACTATTTAGTAAATTGAAGGAACGAAACAGTAATTCGTGGGCACGATTTAGCAAATCGAAGGAACGAAACAGTAAATCGTTTGGACGATTTAGTAAATCGAAGGAACGAAATAGTAATTCGTGGGCACGATTTAGTAAATCGAAGGAACGAAACAGTAAATCGTTTGGACTATTTAGTAAATCGAAGGAACGAAATAGTAATTCGTGGGCACGATTTAGCAAATCGAAGGAACGAAACAGTAAATCGTTTGGACTATTTAGTAAATCGAAGGAACGAAACAGTAAATCGTTTGGACGATTTAGTAAATCGAAGGAACGAAATAGTAATTTGTGGGCACGATTTAGTAAATCGAAGGAACGAAACAGTAAATCGTTTGGACTATTTAGTAAATCGAAGGAACGAAATAGTAATTCGTGAGCACAATTTAGTAAATCGAAGGAACGAAACAGTAAATCGTTTGGACGATTTAGTAAATCGAAGGAACGAAACAGTAAATCGTTTGGACTATTTAGTAAATTGAAGGAACGAAACAGTAATTCGTGGGCACGATTTAGCAAATCGAAGGAACGAAACAGTAAATCGTTTGGACGATTTAGTAAATCGAAGGAACGAAATAGTAATTTGTGGGCACGATTTAGTAAATCGAAGGAACGAAACAGTAAATCGTTTGGACTATTTAGTAAATCGAAGGAACGAAATAGTAATTCGTGAGCACAATTTAGTAAATCGAAGGAACGAAACAGTAAATCGTTTGGACGATTTAGTAAATCGAAGGAACGAAACAGTAAATCGTTTGGACTATTTAGTAAATTGAAGGAACGAAACAGTAATTCGTGGGCACGATTTAGCAAATCGAAGGAACGAAACAGTAAATCGTTTGGACGATTTAGTAAATCGAAGGAACGAAATAGTAATTCGTGGGCACGATTTAGCAAATCGAAGGAACGAAACAGTAAATCGTTTGGACTATTTAGTAAATCGAAGGAACGAAATAGTAATTCGTGGGCACGATTTAGCAA
Source organism: Zacco platypus (assembly GCA_038088235.1). Taxonomy (NCBI): domain Eukaryota; kingdom Metazoa; phylum Chordata; class Actinopteri; order Cypriniformes; family Xenocyprididae; genus Zacco; species Zacco platypus. Next base: position 2,499,551 of record CM076084.1, on the reverse strand, counting down.
ATCGAAGGAACGAAACAGTAAATCGTTTGGACTATTTAGTAAATCGAAGGAACGAAACAGTAATTCGTGGGCACAATTTAGTAAATCGAAGGAACGAAACAGTAATTCGTGGGCACGATTTAGTAAATCGAAGGAACGAAACAGTAAATCGTTTGGACTATTTAGTAAATTGAAGGAACGAAACAGTAATTCGTGGGCACGATTTAGCAAATCGAAGGAACGAAACAGTAAATCGTTTGGACGATTTAGTAAATCGAAGGAACGAAATAGTAATTCGTGGGCACGATTTAGTAAATCGAAGGAACGAAACAGTAAATCGTTTGGACTATTTAGTAAATCGAAGGAACGAAATAGTAATTCGTGGGCACGATTTAGCAAATCGAAGGAACGAAACAGTAAATCGTTTGGACTATTTAGTAAATCGAAGGAACGAAATAGTAATTCGTGGGCACGATTTAGCAAATCGAAGGAACGAAACAGTAAATCGTTTGGACTATTTAGTAAATCGAAGGAACGAAACAGTAATTCGTGGGCACAATTTAGTAAATCGAAGGAACGAAACAGTAATTTGTGGGCACGATTTAGTAAATCGAAGGAACGAAACAGTAAATCGTTTGGACTATTTAGTAAATCGAAGGAACGAAATAGTAATTCGTGGGCACGATTTAGTAAATCGAAGGAACGAAACAGTAAATCGTTTGGACTATTTAGCAAATCGAAGGAACGAAACAGTAAATCGTTTGGACTATTTAGTAAATTGAAGGAACGAAACAGTAATTCGTGGGCACGATTTAGCAAATCGAAGGAACGAAACAGTAAATCGTTTGGACGATTTAGTAAATCGAAGGAACGAAATAGTAATTCGTGGGCACGATTTAGTAAATCGAAGGAACGAAACAGTAAATCGTTTGGACTATTTAGTAAATCGAAGGAACGAAATAGTAATTCGTGGGCACGATTTAGCAAATCGAAGGAACGAAACAGTAAATCGTTTGGACTATTTAGTAAATCGAAGGAACGAAATAGTAATTCGTGGGCACGATTTAGCAAATCGAAGGAACGAAACAGTAAATCGTTTGGACTATTTAGTAAATCGAAGGAACGAAACAGTAATTCGTGGGCACAATTTAGTAAATCGAAGGAACGAAACAGTAATTCGTGGGCACGATTTAGTAAATCGAAGGAACGAAACAGTAAATCGTTTGGACTATTTAGTAAATCGAAGGAACGAAATAGTAATTCGTGGGCACGATTTAGTAAATCGAAGGAACGAAACAGTAAATCGTTTGGACTATTTAGCAAATCGAAGGAACGAAACAGTAAATCGTTTGGACTATTTAGTAAATCGAAGGAACGAAACAGTAATTCGTGGGCACGATTTAGTAAATCGAAGGAACGAAACAGTAAATCGTTTGGACGATTTAGTAAATCAAAGGAACGAAATAGTAATTTGTGGGCACGATTTAGCAAATCGAAGGAACGAAATAGTACCTGGGCATGATTTGGCAAATCAAAGGAACAAAATAGTAATTTGTGGGCACGATTTAGCAAATCGAAGGAACGAAATAGTAATTCGTTTGGATGATTTGGCAAATCGAAGGAACGAAATAGTAATTCGTTTGGATGATTTAGCAAATCGAAGGAACAAAACAGTACCTGGGCATGATTTGGCAAATCGAAGGAACAAAATAGTAATTCGTGGGCACAATTTAGCAAATCGAAGGAACAAAATAGTAATTCGTGGGCACAATTTAGCAAATCGAAGGAACGAAATAGTAATTCGTTTGGATGATTTAGCAAATCGAAGGAACAAAATAGTAAATCTCAATTTACTAAATTGTGTGCGCGATTTACTTTTTGTCCTGCTCCGTCTCTTTCATAGTGTAGACACTCACGTGGTTGAATGTGTTCGAACATCCACAAAAAACGCCTACTCTCTGTCTACTAACGCGTAAACATTATGGGAAGCGTGCTAGCCAGACGGGATTTAAACTTTGTCTGCCGAAGACCCAAGTTTGGTTTGAAGATGAAAAACAATGTTCTCTCACCGTTCCTGACTTCTAACACACACTCACAGCGTTCGGCCTTGTATCAGAGCAGAAACAAAAGCTGCTGCTCTCCGTGTGTTTTCCCATCATCTTCGGTGTGTTCATATGTAAATTGCAAAAGTTTATTTTGTCCACAGATCGATAGATCTGAAAAAAAACCCAGACATCTACCCTCCCCCTCGAGTAAATCAGGACAGAAGTGGTCTAAAGTGACAGATTAAAGCAGCAGGTGTTAATGGGTACGTGTCTCCCTTGCCTACTTGTGATCCAATCAACAATAAAGTCGTTACTTTGCAATGGCATACATAAGAGGAAAAATCTTTCCATTCTCTCCCCTTTTACCTGTCACAACTCAGATTGGAAACTGGTAAAATACTCACTTGAAGAAAAATGGTGATCATTTGCAACAGATGTTTGCATAGCGGATTCCATCTGCTAGCTTTTTCATCAAAACATACGGGACAACCTTAGCAAACGCTCTAATTCAATTACAAAGTGGCAAACAAAAGGTTTGCAGTGTTGTAAGAACAGATGCTTGAAGGTGTGATCTTCTTTGTGGTCCACACACCACCAATTAGAGCTGCTTCTCTATTTGGGTGTGAAATCTACTAGGAAGAGCGATTTACCGAGCAAGTGACAGCAGACAAACCAGTTGGCTGCGAGGAGAGAAATGAAGGTGGCAGGCGGACTGTTTGTGGTGTGCCGTAAGGCTCTCACAGCGGGTTTGGCTCTCACCTGTTTCCCTGCAAACATTTCACACTTCTCCACAAAGCTACTGATCTTCAGTCTTAGCTGTTTATATTCAATCAAGGTTTTTAAATCTTCTGAAGAGTGTAAAAAAAAAAAAGCTTTTCAGTGCATGTCTAGGGAGATTTTTTTAACCCAGGCTGCAATTCTGCAAAATCATGACAGTTTGGAAATGAAAGTGAGTGGCTCTAAAAGATGATGATACTCCATCATGTTTTAAAATAACGTAAATCCTACCCTAAACCTAACCGAGAGTCTTAACGAAACCAAACGCAAACATTAAAAAGCATTTGATTAAGCAACATTGACTTTTTGGCTTGCTTACATGAGCCAGTTGAGCTATCAAGCAAATTTACGACGTCAGAACAATCGTACATATGGAGCTCATGAAAAGAAAAAAATGACAGGAATAAGTCTACTAATCGATTATCTGCTCCTGTAATCATCAATTTTGCGAAAAGAAATAAAGGTTGCTGGTGTTTTACTAACACTAGTGTTCATTTCTTCTGGAAACTGCAGTGTATTGTAGATTAACGTTTTTTAATGAGCCAATGTTGAGGTTTTCTCTCTCTCTCTCTTTTTCACCGCAATTAAATGAAAATTCTGTCATTAATTACTCATCCTCGTTTTGTTCATATTTGGAACACAAATGAAGATATTTGTGAAATCTGAGAGATTTCTGTCCCTCCATTGACAGATACTCAACTACCAGTTTGACGCTTCAAAAAATTCATAAAGAGTTCATAAAACTAATCCATATGAATTGAGCGGTTTAGTCCAAATTTTCTGAAGAGACTCGATCACTTTAAATGATGAACAGATTTAATGTAGTCTTTTATTCACATATAAACATTCATCAACATCATCAGTTGTGGTAAACACACGTCAAGCTCGAACATGTTCGCTTGACGTGCGAGAACCAATGAGGATCATTCTCATGTTACGCATCATGTTTGAGCTTCAGCAAGAGCCAATGAGGTTCATTCTCATGTTACGCATCACGTTTGAGCTTCAGCAAGAACCAATGAGGTTCATTCTGGTGTTACGCATCACGTTTGAGCTTCAGCAAGAACCAATGAGGTTCATTCTGGTGTTACGCATCACATTTGAGCTTCTGCAAGAACCAATGAGGTTCATTCTGGTGTTACGCATCACATTTGAGCTTCTGCAAGAACCAATGAGGTTCATTCTGGTGTTACGCATCACGTTTTAGCTTCCACAAGAACCAATGAGGTTCATTCTGGTGTTACGCATCACGTTTGAGCTTCCACAAGAACCAATGAGGTTCATTCTGGTGTTACGCATCACGTTTGAGCTTCAGCAAGAACCAATGAGGTTCATTCTGGTGTTACGCATCACGTTTGAGCTTCAGCAAGAACCAATGAGGTTCATTCTGGTGTTACGCATCACGTTTGAGCTTCAGCAAGAACCAATGAGGTTCATTCTGGTGTTACGCGTCACGTTTGAGCTTCCTCAAGAACCAATGAGGTTCATTCTGGTGTTACGCATCACATTTGAGCTTCTGCAAGAACCAATGAGGTTCATTCTGGTGTTACGCATCACATTTGAGCTTCTGCAAGAACCAATGAGGTTCATTCTGGTGTTACGCATCACGTTTTAGCTTCCACAAGAACCAATGAGGTTCATTCTGGTGTTACGCATCACGTTTGAGCTTCCACAAGAACCAATGAGGTTCATTCTGGTGTTACGCATCACGTTTGAGCTTCAGCAAGAACCAATGAGGTTCATTCTGGTGTTACGTGTCACGTTTGAGCTTCAGCAAGAACCAATGAGGTTCATTCTGGTGTTATGCATCACGTTTGAGCTTCAGCAAGAACCAATGAGGTTCATTCTGGTGTTACGCATCACGTTTGAGCTTCAGCAAGAACCAATGAGGTTCATTCTGGTGTTACGCATCACATTTGAGCTTCAGCAAGAACCAATGAGGTTCATTCTGGTGTTACGCATCACGTTTGAGCTTCAGCAAGAACCAATGAGGTTCATTCTGGTGTTACGCATCACGTTTGAGCTTCCTCAAGAACCAATGAGGTTCATTCTGGTGTTACGCGTCACGTTTGAGCTTCAGCAAGAACCAATGAGGTTCATTCTGGTGTTACGCATCACGTTTGAGCTTCAGCAAGAACCAATGAGGTTCATTCTGGTGTTACGCATCACATTTGAGCTTCCACAAGAACCAATGAGGTTCATTCTGGTGTTACGCATCACGTTTGAGCTTCAGCAAGAACCAATGAGGTTCATTCTGGTGTTACGCATCACATTTGAGCTTCCACAAGAACCAATGAGGTTCATTCTGGTGTTACGCATCACATTTGAGCTTCTGCAAGAACCAATGAGGTTCATTCTGGTGTTACGCATCACATTTGAGCTTCCGCAAGAACCAATGAGGTTCATTCTGGTGTTACGCATCACGTTTGAGCTTCAGCAAGAACCAATGAGGTTCATTCTGGTGTTACGCATCACATTTGAGCTTCAGCAAGAACCAATGAGGTTCATTCTGGTGTTACGCATCACGTTTGAGCTTCAGCAAGAACCAATGAGGTTCATTCTGGTGTTACGCGTCACGTTTGAGCTTCAGCGAGAACCAATGAGGTTCATTCTCGTGAGTCAAGCAAGATTGATAAAACTAATCCATATGAATTGAACGATTTAGTCTACATTTTCTGAAGAGACTCGATCACTTTATAGGATGAACAGATTTAATTTAGGTTTTTTTTTCAAACATTGATCAACTCACACATCAGTTATGGTAAACGGACGCAAAGAAATTGCTTAGATTTCATTAAAAATATCTTTGTTTGTGTTCCAAATATGAGCGAAAGTCGTATGAGTTTGGAACGACATGAGGGTGAATAATTAATTACAGAATTTTCATTTTGGGGTGAACTAACCCTTTAACCCTTGTGTTCTGTTCCGGGTCAATTTGATCCGTTTAGATTTTCTAGTTGTTGGAAATACTGGTTAACCGATGTTTTTTTTCTTGATATTTTGTGACTTTTTCTCATTTATCATCATGAACATGCATGCAAAGTTTCAACATGCTGTATGTTTTTGACGTATACAAACAAAATTACTGTTACGTTCGTGATGTTCGCCGGGTCAATTTGACCCGCATACTTTAACGCTCTAAAGCAACTGTACTGACTCAAAATAATAACATTTCTCAGTTATATTTTGTTATTTTATTTTTTTACTACCTTATGAAGCTAAAAAATGAGGTTTTCCACACTTATTTCAATACAGAAAAATGTTTTAACCAGCAGCATGTGTGTGAAGTTCTGTGAGCTCATCATGTCAGAAGAAACTTCTAGACTTTATGAAATGAGTTTACAAAACAGCATATTTTGAAGTACATATTTTCATTATACAGCTACATTTAATTGTTCAATTATGATGTTCTAAGAAAAAATTTATTTATTGTATTTAAAAATGTACTGTTTATTTATAGTTTTAAAAAATGGTTAAATTAAATCATATCTTCAGATATGCATTTTTGGAATATTTGACAGATGTTGATGTTAAAAGTTTACAGTTTGTAACTGAATCTTTGTTGTTTTTCATCGTGTGATTTTTGAGGAATTGTATTGAATCCAATTAGGGTCAATTTGACCCGCTCCGTAACGAGTGAGCACAGAAATCCAACAGTGCATAAGGGTTAAGAAAAGTACTCCAAAAAGTGAAGCACAAACACTGTATTACAATTTACACAGCAAGTTTTGCGCAGAAAATATAAAGTAGTATTGTTGCTCATCTAAGATAGATGGATAGATGGATGAACAAAGGTTATATTGTCGCCTATCTGATTAAATATTCATCCCCTCCCGCCTCTCATTCTCCATAACAATCTGCAACAAAATGCAATCAGATGGCTTTTTAATCCCTGTTTTGTGAAAGGCCCGTGCGGGTTACGAGGTCAAGGTTCAGCTACGAGGGGTTGAACTGCACTAATTGTTTCCCTAGAATGAGGTCTACATCTCTTTCAAACTGCTTTCATTGAGTCACGTTTTGAATTCGGTGCCTTGACAAAGACTAAATTACAGACACAGTGAATGAAAGCGGCAGATACTTAAAATGTAAAAAAAGGCCTCCAGACAGGGATGTCACATCACAGATTTAACAGAAGGGGAACTCCACACCCCTGGGCCAAAGTCTTTCTAGTGCCAAATAAACGACAGACAGCACATCTGGCTGTCAGTGTGCGTTCCTTTCAGCTGAATGTGGGTTTGCTTTTACTGGGTGGTGGAACAAATGTAGAAGCATTTGCAATTTTAACACTGCATTATAACCTGCAAGGATCCTTGAACGAAGACCCATTTTTTTGACCTTGAATCCACTGGCGTGACATGCCGGAAAAGCGACCAGATTTAATCGAGCTATTAACCCCGCGCCCTGCGCGTTAAGTGAAGCTGAGGTAGAAAATGGACGTGTTTTTTAAATGTTTTCACACACTTTATTAAAACTCCATGCTGCGGGACGCACCGAGCCGTGGCAGCAATGACACTAGGCACTAAAAAGTGAGAAATGAGATGAAAGCACAATCAAAAAGGTGATGCTGAGGCTCTGTGGGACTGTTAGTCATCTGCTCGGGCGAGGATGGTGGGGGGCGACAGACAGAGGAGGCGTTCCGCCTTTTTCTTCTCCATTACTTTAATTGTTTCCAAACCATTTGGCCTTGAACGTGCGCTGGTCTATACTCAGCACACATGCTTCAACCACACTTAACATTCCTCGGTGCGCAAGCCCTTAATCTTTCCTCCACTTTCCCTGTCACTTGAACGTAAGGAGGGTGATATATGGCGTTGAGAGACACTGAAATTTCGGGTAGCTTTGAAGGCTTCATCCGCAGGCGGTTTGTCTGCAGGTCTGAGTGATTGCTTTTTGTCTTTTGAGTTCGTCATTTATTCACGGCTTATTGCATCCGATGTAATATTGGAACATTGCATCTTGCGTGGCACTTCACATATATATAAAGAGTCTGGATGTTTTTCAGTCTATGTAAAAAAATACATATATGCCGTGAATTAAGAATTTGTTCCCATGACTACTTAATTCACGGCCATGTGTTATTAATTCGTTCCCTCGTTTTGGGTCAATTGTGGCCACTTTGTACAAATTCATCCTCTTTGTTGCTCACGATTGAACTACATAAAAATGAGGAAACTGAGTAGTACAACATAGCCATGATTTACCTGAAACAAATTAAAAAATTGTGGGGAAAATCTCATCTCCGTTATATCTTGCTGTTTTTTCCGTATACGTATCCTCCGTGTCGTCGCTATGAGTCAGTGTATTTCTCCAATAACACTACAGGAAACAACCAAAAAAATATATATTTAAATGTGGTCAGACATGTACATGTGCAATTATACTATTAACATTTTACCAAAATCAATCTCAAATGGATTGATTTTATTTTTATTGTCCTTATTTAACCAGGTAAAAAACTCTTTTTTCAGAAGTGACCAGCCGCAGAAGTTCTCACAATATTAAAGTTACAAAACACCACAATATCAATACACATTTATAATACAAAACACTTGCAATTTGATTCTTCCTTTAACAGCTCACAGATCAAAGATTTAAAAGTGCTCATTGACACCAAAGTCTGCATTTATTTTGCATTTGGTCTTAAATCTCGTGTTAATAAAGACGAAGTGTTATGCGCTATTTTGGTGCATTCAAGGCATGTAGGGAAAGATCGTATTTACGAGCTGAACGCACATGAACGCGACCACAATACCGTTAATACGAGTGGGAAGCGCGGGATATTCTTTAATCCCAGATGTTTAAGAGTTGGGGGCGTGCCAGTACGGCAAGCCGTTTTGACTTTTATTCATTTTCAGGATATGAACTTGTGATGTCAACAATTACATTTCCACTAGTAATGTTAATTCCTGATATCAACAATTCAATTCTTGATATCAATAATTAAATTCTATATATCAAGAATTAGATTTCCACTAGTATAAACTATAATTGTTGATATCTGTTATTGTATTTTTACTAGTGAAATCTCGCCATTGGCTGCCATTCAAATTCAGTTGTTGATATCAAGAATTCATTTCTTACTAGTTGAAATTCCAGTTTCACATATCAGGAATACAATTCTTACTAGTAAAAATGTTCATTTCTGATATCAACAATTACATTGTTACTAGTGCAAATGTCTATTCTTGATATCAACAATTGAATTTCTACTAGTAAAAATGTTCATTTCTGATATCTGAAATTAATTCCTGATATCAATATAATTCCTGATATCTAAAACGGCTTTCTTACTAGTAACAATCACACTCATGATATCAGAAATGAACATTTTTACTAGTAAGAATTGTATTCCCTATATGTGAAACTGGAATTTCAACTAGTAAGAAATTAATTCTTGATATCAACAATTGAATTTGAATGGCAGCCTATGGTGAGATTTGTTACTAGTGGAAATCTAATTCCTGATATCAAGAATTAACATTACAAGTGAAAATGTAATTGTTGATATCACAAGTTCATATCCTGAATATGAATAAAAGTCAAAACAGCTTGCCATAGTGTTAGTGGGAAACAGGGTGGAATACCAAAATATTCACTGTATTTAGCAGAGATATTGTCAGGCTTTTATACTTACAACATAGTAAGCCAATTGCCTACATAAGTATGATAGCATTGTAATATAACGATATAGTCACGATAAAGCTTACAGTAGCTTCATAAATTAATTAAAAACATAAAAAATAAAAACACACCCGATGTACATTCTTTGTTCTTCGTTTTCTATAAGTATAGAATAAAAAAAACTTGTTGTATTTTTATGTAGTTAGTTAAAAGGTACGCCGTCATCTTACTCCAACAAAAATGACTTGAATATGAAGACAAAATTGGCTATGACAACAAATGCTAGTCTCTTCACTCTTCTCCGCTCTTCAAATACATTAAACACTAGCTTTTATACAAACAGTGTTTCTTGAGTAAAGAAAACGCTGTACTTATTCAAACATTCCGTTCTTACTTACCATTGAATTGCAAACAAGCAGCGACGGTCCAACATGCAGCTGAGGAACGGCACTTCATTCACGATAGAGGGGGCGGAGTTATGAGGTTTGAGTGACAGTTTGAGGAGCCAATGGAGTTCGAGGTTTGATCACAAGCTCTTTTTTTAACACTTATCATTGGTTAAATATTTGCAAAACCCACAGACAGATTATACATATGACAAAGTATGGAGATACAAGTTCATCTGTTAAAGCATTGCATTTTTCCAATTGGCCCGCAAAATGGTTTAAGCAAGAATCAATATGAAATGGTTCAAGTAAAAGTAATCATTTACCCACACTCAAAAAAAAAGAAAGTCATACAGGTTTGGAACAATCATTTCAAGACAATAATGATACATAAAAAGCAAGGGCTGGGTAGGTTACTTTTAAAATGTATTTCACTACAGATTACAAAATACATGCTTTAAAAAGTCATTTGTAACATATTTCGTTACATTACTCAAGTTTAGTAACTTAATCTAAATACTTTAGAATACTTTGGAATACTAATAAGCGTGGAACAAACACAAAAAAGGTCATTGTGAGTTTTTATCTCACAATTATGACTTTTTCCCTCAGAATTGTGTGATATAAAGTTGCAATTGTGAGTTATAAAGTCAGAATTATGAGATATAAACTCACAATATTGAGAAAAGTCAGAATTATGAGATATAAACTCGCAATATTGAGAAAAGTCAAAATTATGAGATATAAACTCACAATATTGAGAAAAGTCAGAATTATGAGATATAAACTCACAAAATTGAGAAAAGTCAGAATTATGAGATATAAACTCACAATATTGAGAAAAGTCAAAATTATGAGATATAAACTCACATACTAAATTCACAATTGCAAGAAAAAAAGTCAGTATTTCAAGTTCATATCTCCCAATTCTGACTTTATAACTTGCAATTGTGAGTTTAAATCTCACAATTCTGAGAAAAAGAAGTCAGAATTGTGAAATGCAAACTCACAATTGTGAGGGAAAAAACAAATTGTGAGAAAAAGTTGCAGTGACGAGTGAATTATAAAATGACTCACAAAACATGAAAACAGTCGTGGATCATCAGGTCATGACAGGACAGTTCAGTTGACAGTTCGGCAATTTTTTTTTATAAATTCAGTCATTTTATCTTGTTCAGGACAGAACTAAATAAAAATAACAACATTTTTATGATCCTCTTAAAAGTATTAAAATGTTGATGAATCTTAACTCCTCTTTTTCAGACGGTCAGAGTCAGAGAATCACCAATTGCTGTTTAAATGACATTAAAACTCAAAGTAATCACTTTGGTAATCTAAAACACTTTTCAGATGTAACTGTAATCTGATTACCACCCATTTCAAATGTAACTGTAATGAAATACACTTACTCAAATTTTGTATTTTAAATACGTAACTAAGTGTCTTGTATTTCGTTACTCCCCAACCCTGAGCACAAGCTTATCTTCTGACAGTAAAAATACTATTCAAACATGTTTTCTTGCCCAATGATATAACAGAGGCCTGCTAGACGTTTTGTGGAGCTCCTCGATTTAGTCTAATACAGGTTAAGCGACCTCATGTCGTTTAAGGAATTCAAACTTGTGTACAGTAGTGTTTTCACACGGAGCCTTTGCGACAGGTCTCAAATGATCTATGGCTCTCCTTCAGAGTAAAAACATACTTGAGGCCTTCTCCTCCCTTTTCTTTTCTCACCCTGCATGACAGATGTGTCTCCCCTCCCCCACTACCTCCCCCTCCAGCACCCCCATTTTTCCTCACTGGTCCTTTATTTCATCCTACGCGCTTCGGTGGGGAGGAAATGTGCCTGCCACATGATGATATCTTGATTTTCCCAAAAAGTTTCCCATTTCCTGCGAGTTCTGACTCACAGACATTAACAAAAAGGCGCACAATCAACCACGTCTCCAAAAGTTATTCAATATGTCATAAGGCATTGTGGTCTCTGAGTAATTGTCCCTGATTTTTAACCAGCTGTAAATGTTTGGGGCAACGAGAAAAGGTCTTTTGTCATTTCTACTCCAGATGTGTGCTTTCTTCCGGATATGCGGCTTCAGCTGTTCTCTCTGATTTAGTGAAGCATTGTGTGTTGCGGATGATGTATTTCAGTCATTGTAAGTAGTTTTTAGGTAATGACAGTGGAATAAAAACTCTCAAGTCATTCATACTTGGCAGAATATTGCACCTTTTCAAACAGCTAGGTTTAATTTCCTCACAGGTTCTTCAGAAGAAAATCATTGCGACAAATTATTGCTTAATTGATATGGGTTATTAAAGTGGTAGTTCACCCAAAAAGTGACAATTCTGTCATCATTTACTCGCTCAGCCTTATGTTGTTCCAAAACCCATAAGACTCTCATTCATCTTCAGAACACAAATGAAGATATTTTAATGAAACCTGAGATTTTCTATCCTTCCATTGACAGATACACAATGAAGCACTTTGATGCTTCAAAAAGTTCAGAAAGAGATCATACAACTAATCATTACGAATTGAGCGGTTTGTCCAAATTTTCTGAAAAGACTCGATCGCTTTATATGATGGACTGATGGAATTTAGGCTTTTATTCACATATAAACATTAATCAGTGAATATAAACCGAAGCTCAACAGTAATTGCTTGACATGCGAGAATGAACTTCACTGGTTCTTGCTGAAGCTCAAATGTGATGCGTAACACGAGAATGAACCTCACTGGTTCTCGCTGAAGCTCAAATGTGATGCGTAACACCAGAATGAACCTCATTGGTTCTCGCTGAAGCTCAAATGTGATGCGTAACATGAGAATGAACCTCATTGGTTCTTGCTGAAGCTCAAATGTGATGCGTAACACGAGAATGAACCTCATTGGTTCTTGCTGAAGCTCAAATGTGATGCGTAACACCAGAATGAACCTCATTGGTTTTTGCGGAAGCTCAAATGTGATGCGTAACACCAGAATGAACCTCATTGGTTCTTGAGGAAGCTCAAATGTGATGCGTAACACCAGAATGAACCTCATTGGTTCTCGCTGAAGCTCAAATGTGATGCGTAACACCAGAATGAACCTCATTGGTTCTCGCTGAAGCTCAAATGTGATGCGTAACACCAGAATGAACCTCATTGGTTCTTGAGGAAGCTCAAACGTGATGCGTAACACCAGAATGAACCTCATTGGTTCTTGCTGAAGCTCAAATGTGATGCGTAACACCAGAATGAACCTCATTGGTTCTTGAGGAAGCTCAAACGTGATGCGTAACACCAGAATGAACCTCATTGGTTCTTGCTGAAGCTCAAACGTGATGCGTAACACCAGAATGAACCTCATTGGTTCTTGCTGAAGCTCAAACGTGATGCGTAACACGAGAATGAACCTCATTGGTTCTTGCTGAAGCTCAAACGTGATGCGTAACACGTAACCGAGCTGCATCAGATGATGCTGATTCTCTCAAATTGATATGGCTATTATCAGTACTACAAACCATAACCTCCAGACCTCGTCAGCATTTCATATTCCTGAACATAATAAATCGAGGTTTGGGTTTCAATGATTGTGGAGATGAGAAAAGAATTTTTTACTTTTGCAAAAAAACATCATAAATGACTGCATTCCAGGATGCAGGTTTTATAAAATGACAGAAGTGTTTCTTTTGGCCGTCTGTGACAGGCAGCTGGCTTGACTTGTAGATTTACCACCCCATTGTTCTGTCCGTCCATAACAAAAACACACTGTTTCCTGTTCTGCTCTACCCATGCTTAGTATTCAGGGTGGAATATTGTTTGTAACGTAAGAGGGGAGAGGAAAGGCCACAGATAATGTGCTGTGGAAGGTTAGAGGTCCTTATCTGAGTCTGTAAGAAAAAGCGCAAACGCAGTGTGAGAACGTATGTGTGTAGCCGGGATTGTGTGAGGCGGTAAAGTGTGTCTAAGGTCAGGAGGTGTGAGTGCTTCTTTTGAAATGCATCACACACAACACTCCCCACCGTGGGAGAGCTCTGAGTGTCCTGTGACCCAATGCGTCATCTAGAAATCAAGCCAAATGGTATGTGCTTCCTAAGTAGTCGTCAGGGACAATGGTCGGACAATCTTGTTTTTGATTTTTGCTCTGAAGTTGGTTGAATACCAGTAAAACTTGGTAGGAATCGATGCATAACTCAATAATGCATAACAAATCACATATGACCCCCCAAATCAAAATAAAAAACCCAACATGGCACATAAAATAAAGTGAATATTATAAGTGAAATTATTGAAAATATATCTCAGTGTTTCTCAACTGGTGAGCCAGTCAATATGGAAGTCCGTTCCCGCCACTGTTGAGAAAAAAAAATATTCCGTAAGTCATAATAGTGAGAAACTTTCTCATAATAATGATTTAACATCTCATTTTTTTATTAAGTTAAAGATACTAAGTCATTATTATGAAATACTAAGTCATTATTATGAGAAAGTTTCTCATTATTATGACTTACGGAATTTTTTTTTTTCTCAACAGTAGCGGCAACGGGCTTCCATAAGTCAAAGACACGACAACAAACATAATTCTGTCTTTTATTTTGAAAGATGTGCGTGAAAGCAGTACGAAGACACAGTTTAAGCAAAGAGTGCCTGGCAGAAACATAGGTGTAATTTGCGGGCGGGACACGTCCCCACCACTTTTCACCAGGGTCGATATTGTCCCTACCACTCTTTACGGCACGGATGTCCTTAATACACATGCTCCAGTTGACTAGCAGAGTATTCATTTCGTTCGTTTGTTAAATAAGATGAACGCTTTATCACAGTAAACCGGTGTTATGCCGAATTTGGACCCCGTGGCAAATGTATATCGCCCCCTATTGATGATGGGGTGGCCTAGTGGTGAGGGAGTCGGGCTTGTAACCTGAGGGTTGACGGTTTGATTCCCACGCCAGTGGGGATTGTGAATGATCCTTTTTGGATAAAAGCGTCTGCTAAATGATTAAATGTAAATGATTGCCACCTACTCCTAAACCTAAAACTAGGGTAATAATCTGGCAGAGGCTCAAAATTCAGCACACAGATTTTTATCAAATCTATCCGAGGGTGGATAAGAAACCAGAACCTTGCTGACACGCTTAAAAGTTCTACCGGCAGACCAAGTCAGGCGAGCATTTTATGTGATTCAATATGTGAAATGTTCTCTATTCGCTGTGAGTTTGATTGACAGACAATCTGACCAATCATGACCCTGAGTTTGTCCGACAAACAAACCACACAGGAGTGTTAATAAATGAACCTCGGCGGACTTAAGAACTGACGTCTTTCTGCGGTTGACACAACATACCTTCTAATGTTAATTCATGTTTATTGGGATACCAGTAGGAAGAGATGATTGGTTCACGTGTAGCTTGAACTGAAACACATTAATGAGCCACAAAATGGGTATTTACTGTTTGAATTTCTTTAAAAAAATACATTTTTGGTCTGCAGTGGTCCATCAAAAGTCGTGCAAGGAAGGAACAGCGTATGTGTCTCTTACCTGGGGAACACATGAGGACGCACTATGGGAAGAAGGCGAGCCGGCGGAGGCAGTGTGATGCTTTGGGTCAATGTTCTGCTGGGAAACCTGTGGACGTTACTGTGACACGAACCACCTATCTAAGCGTTGTTGCAGACCATGAACAGCCTTTCATGGAAACGGTATTCCCTGGCGCCTGTGGCTCTTTCAGCAGGATAATGCTCCTGACACAAAGCAAACATGGTTCAGGAATGGTTTGAGGAGCACCACCACGAGTTTGAGGTCCTCCAAATTCCCCAGATCTCAATCCAATCGAGCATCTCGATTCTTTCTTTAATAATGATTTTCTAACAGTGATGCTGAGTGACACTGAGTCAAGAAGTGTTTGGAGTAAGAGGCCACTTATTTTATTTGAACAATAGAAAACATTTTGTGAACTTTTCATTCATTCATTCAAGCAAAAAAGAAAAAAAAAAAGAGAGCGAGAGAGAGCAGCACGAGCGACTATGGCGAATCAATTCATTCAACCTTGTCAGCCATCTGGAATGTGAAATTTCCTCAACAAACCATTGGCTCAAACCAACAAACAAGTTTATCAAATGCAAGTCAATTATATCCAACAAGTCGCTTCTCGTTTGCTGAAGTAAACCCCTGAAGTATTTTAACAAAACTGACTGAACATTCAATGATGAAACGTAATGGACGAGCAATGTTCAGATTCATAGAAAACATAACTTGAAGCATAATTTCAATGTTCGGCTATTGTATTTACATTACCAAGTCAACAAAGAATCTTTCTGTATGTTGATCTTTAGTTTTGTTTGTTTGCTGTTTGAATAAATGTTTGAAAAGTTATAAGCAAATGGGGATAAAAGAACCACATGCGTTTTGGACCACACCGGCTCGCACATCAACAGCATAAGGGCCACAAATGTCTGAACTGATATGTAATATGCATCCATCAGGCCAGCTTTGGGATGCAGACAGCCTAAATCACATCGGATGGACTCGACACACATCGAAGAACTGCAAAGTACGGGAATCAAGGCCTCTTCTCGTGCATTAAAAAGTTCCGATTTTTCAAGGTCTGGGTGTTGAGAAACATAAAAACAATCAAAAACCAATAAATTAAAAAGGAAACAGTCTCGTATTTTACTAAAAAAACAAAAAAGATTCTTCACATGAGATGTTTATTCAGCATGATTTTGCAGCACTTCTTTGAAAGTCATCAGTTTTCCATGTCAAGGTATTAACAGAAGAGCAAATTCCCATGTGCACCAGCATCTAATCCAGAATTAGGCCTCAAGACCGAGTTCTTCTGAACTTGACGACACTTCGGGCCTTCTAGCATCCGGCCAACAGGGCTAAATAGTGCCAATGGCATCAAAACACTGACGTCCATCATCAAAAACAACGGCTCTCCGGCGTCCGTAGCTTGTCCATGCTCTGTCAAACCTTGTAGTAAATGTTTGCAGGATTTTGTGGTGGCATTTCTTGGACGATGTAGACTGGGTGTCCGTAGTCACCACTAACCTTCTCGTAGTGCGGACAGTACATGCTTCCCGAGGTCCGCAGTGGGAAGATGATGTCACTGGGCTCGGAGCCGTTATTGTTGCTACCGCCGCTGGCGGCACTTCCGCGTTTGGGCAGCGTGTTTAACGGCAGCTGGGCGGAGCACTGTGCCGAGTGTTTCTGATGGCGGCGATGCAGCAGTGCTACAAGAGTGATGATGATGATGATGAAGATGACAGAACCGGACGCAACGCCGGCGAACAGGGCAACTTCGGATCCGGCGGATCCTACAGACTCGCCGCTCTTCCCGCCGGCCTCACCATTCTGTGTGGAGTCTGGAGAACGAGAAAGAGTTTGTGATCAGATGTAGTTTATTCTTAAACATAAACGTGAAGTACATCCAGATCATTTAAGTTAGGACGTGTCCACACTAAACTGGCAGCGCTTCATTAATTTATTTATTTGTCATAGATCTGTACCTGAGATACATATACAAAAAGTGTAATTATTTTACATCCAAAAAGTTTTCTCATTTTTTTTCTCATCTTTTTGAATATCAGACACTCTCCAAATTTACTCTTCGTGGTTTAAAATTGAGGAAAAGTTGATTTGGGTCATATTTCAATACAAAATCAAAAGAAATACTTAAATATAGGACTAATTTTATTAAGACAATGTGTCATTAATCCTCATTATTGTTGTCAATTGATTTTTTTTAAAAAAAATAAAACGAATTAATGTCACATTTTCTGTAATTAATCGCACCTAACATTAATGATTTTAATATTTATTTTTTATAATGTTATAATTTAATCTCAAATTAATGTAGAAACAACATACTGTAGACGATATTTTAAATATTTGTTCAATGGCATGTTTTTATGAAAAAGGCAATGCTACTGATGTCTCTATGAAAATGATTTTTTTCTCAATTTTAGCCATTTATTCAGCATTACAGTATGACTAAAACCTATACATTTTAACATTTATTGGGCTTTAAAAACATACTTTATAATATCTTCACATAAACCCATTATAATAAATATCGCATCGGCTCAGTCAGACCAGTTCTGATATGACTTGCCCAGTCAAAATGCACAAAAATGATTGTTTTCATTGTTAAAAATTAATCGCATTTGCCAATTTTGACAGCTCTAATTTTATCATATTATATTTTGTATTAAGTATAATATTTTTACTGCTTTATTTTAGGCAAAATATTGTTTTATTGTTGAAATTTGAATTGCATAATTTATGATTTCGTGAGATTTCCCCTCGTATACCTACCAGTTTTGCTGACAACATCGTTCTCTTTGCTGAATGTGTTTTGTTCCTTATTGTCCGGGTATTTTGGAGGATATCTTGTGGGATGATTTTTTGATGAGAATGAATCTGTAGGACCTAAAAGAAAACAACATAAAATTAAATATTTACAGACAGCAACTAAAATCACTAGTGGAGCCAAAGCAGTACGAAATGTTCATCGAACTGAAAAACTGATCTGAACACAATATCGGACCACCCTTACATCTTTTTGGCTTCCAGGCATTATGCCCCAGGTTTTGAGAGAGAATTTAATGAATTGGCGTAAAGCTGCAAGCATCTCCCCACAAGTCCAAAGAAGGGACAGCTGGCATAGCCATAGGAAACAAGCTCACATGACATTTCAATTACACGCTGAGGCACACTAGCATGGACACCCACTACAAGATCGGTGACATGAAAGACTGTTCTGGAAGCAGTGATCTTCATCGTTGCAGGTGCAGGTATGGAGAGAAAGGGTGTGGGTGGTACTCACTCTGTCCAACTCTCAGAACCAGCTTCATGGATTTGGTCTTACAAACACCGCCATCATGGTTGTCCAAACCTTCAAACGTGCTGTTGGAGGTGGCTGAAATTGAGAAGAAAAATGGTTAGAAAAAATCTTTAGACCAGTAGGTGGTGACAAGTGACTGTTAAAAAATGTATTTGTATTAAGTGTATTTTATTCAAGAGATTCGTACAAAAAAAACCTGATTCATTCAGTAACAAAACAACTGAAGTAGCCTACTTCTGAGTGAGTCATTGAATCATTCATTCACAAGAGATTTGTTCAAAAACCCTGATTCATCCAGTAAGGAAACAAGTGAAGTCTTTAAGAGTGAGTTATTGAATCATTCATTCAAGAGACTTACTCAAAAATGCTGATTCATCCAGTAATGAAAAAGTGAAGCCTTTATGAGCGATTCATTGAATCATTTATTCAAGAGATTCCTTCACAAAACACTAATTCATCCAGTAATGAAGCAAGTGAAGTCTTTTTGAGTGAGTCATTGAATCATTCATTCACAAGAAATTTGTTCAAAAACGCAGATTCAGGAATCAAGTGAAGTCTTTCTAAGCGAGTCATTGAATTATTCATTCAAGTGATTCGTTCAAAAACGTCGATTCATCCATTACGAAACAAGTGAAGTCTTTTTGGTTGAGTCATTGAATCATTCATTCACAAGAAATTTGTTCAAAAACACAGATTCAGGAATCAAGTGAAGTCTTTCTAAGCGAGTCATTGAATTATTCATTCAAGTGATTCGTTCAAAAACGTCGATTCATCCATTACGAAACAAGTGAAGTCTTTTTGGGTGAGTCATTGAATCATTCATTCACAGGAGATTTGTTCAAAAACACAGATTCATGAATCAAGTGAAGTCTTTATAAGTGAGTCATTGAATTATTCATTCAAGAGTTTCGTTCAAAAACGCTGATTCATTCAGTAACGAAACAAGTGAAGTCTTTTTGAGTGAGTCATTGAATCATTCATTCACAAGAGATTCGTTCAAAAACGCTGATTCATCCAGTAATGAAAGAAGTAAAGTCTTTTTGAGTGAGTCATTGAATCATTCATTTAAGAGATTCCTTCACAAAACACTGATTCATACAGTAATGAAACAAGTGAAGTCTTTAGGCTTGTGCGAATGTATAAGCACTGCGCAGACCGGTGTATGACATCAAATTACCGCGAGCAATTCAAAAGCATAAGAAGTCGTTTGCTCTCCAATCACTCTCGCGGTACTTTGATGTCATACGCCAATCGGTCTGAGTCTTTGCTCAAAAATGCTGATTCATCCGGTAATGAAGCAAGTGAAGTCTTTTTGAGTGAGTCATTGAATCCTTCATTCAAACAGATAAAAAAACAAGCAAACAAATCAAGTTTGAAATAGACTGCATATTAACATTTTGTCAGAACCTATAGCAAATTTATTTTGTTCAGGTGTCTTTTCAGAATAAGGTGAGAATCAAGATCTCTATTTGAAAAAAAAAAAACATGATTCTCAATCGTGCAGCTCTATTCAGTATGTATTATAACTACAAAAGAATTTACAAATTAGTTTCTGTGTTGAAGTTGTGATATAGTACAAAATTGCTGTAATAAAATGTTTTATTATTACTGAATACAATGTGAATCTACAAAGAATCAACATTAAGAATAATGAGAATTACTAAAAAATGTGAAACATCTGCAATGGATTACAGTAATGACAATATGGCGGGGAAATTTGTTACGAAAAGTCGAAGCAATGTTAAAAATAGGAACATTTTGTTTCAAATTTACAATTTCCCCCCCATCCAACATTTATTAGCTTACATTTCTGATGCTGAATATTTAAAGCCCATCATCCATCTTAAAAACTCGCCACCAAATGATTCTTTCCCCTCGAGGCCCATTTCTCTCACAGTCTTGTGGACGAATTTGGCCATATAAGGTTTAGTGGCACTGAGTGAGCTAGTTTATGACCGGGTCAACTTTCCACATGTGTACTCGCAGGTGCTTTAAAACATTTAAAGTGTTCCTTGCGGACATCTGAGTCACATGATCATCCGTCACTGTGTATTTGTGTATGCAGAAGGTGAAGGTTCAGCTCGCTTCGCACAAAGAGAAAAATCACAGTTTTGCAGCACGGCAAAGCTTCTTAAAAGCTTGCGTTTGTTTGCTGCTGGTAAATCCTTACGAAAAGCATTAAGAGTGGCGCGCACGCACTCACGTGCACGCTAATTTAGAAAACCCTCGTGCTGTGAGTAATAAACCCAGTGTAATCACACAGGTTTGAACTTTACAGAAACTAAGCATATTACCGAAGCCTTTTCACATCATTATCACAGAATATCAAGGATTTGCTTTGCCCGTCAATCCTCGGCTAGTGGAGTGGCTTGGTCGAACAATTTAAACGGCATTGTGCCTGGGCACCCATGCTGTGTCCTCTGATAGCAGAGCTAAAGAATTCCATTGGGCCGTAATCTCTCTTTCACTCCGAGGATTAAGACCAATCCCACACGAACAAATGGACTTCCCCTCCAAACTGCTTAGGGCAGAGAAAGAACTGAGTGACCAGCAAGTGAAAGGGCAAGAGAGTGGGGAGGGTGGGTAGAGAAAGCAAACGAGAGGGAAAAAACAGAGGGGGAGAGAGAGAGAGAGAGAGAGAGTGAGCTTTTACCCAACATGTCCCTGTTCCCTACAACCATTCCCACATTCATCTGCAGCGGCCGCTCTAGATGTGACCCGACTCTTCGGCTTGAATGAAGCCCGCTCATTTCCTAACCACAACAAGCACATTCAGAGCCTCGGGCCAGCGCAGCTCAGCCAGTCACGAAGCCAGCGAACGAGTAGCAAAGTGGAGGTGGAAAACTGAAGTTGCGCTCACACAATAAAACCAAGTGTGTCCAAGCAGATGGGATGGGGTTTTTTTTTTTTAGCTTTTAGCAGACATTAGGAAATTCAACTATCCTAGAGATCATATTTTAACCACATATCCGCAGTGAGACATACCCTGTCTGTCCGTATGTCTGGAAGAAATGCTAATTATTTGTTGTGAGTTGCACTGATTGCGCAAATAATCAGTGGTTGCTCGAAATTTCTTACATTTTTTTTACTGCAACATTGAAATAAAACATATAAATCCTATTTTATGGCTCTCTTTCTCCCTTGCTCCAGTTAAATCTAAACTGTGAAATATGTATAAATTGAAATTATTAATGCAGTCAAGTTGATTCAGTCATATAAAATATTATTTAAGCCTTATGAGCAAATGTCGTTGTTTACCAATTGACCCTTTGCAAAGCCCCGCCCCCTTTAGTTACTGTTGCTATGCGCTCTCACGCCACACATCATGTTCTCACGAGGTGAAAAAAACATTCCGTCGACAGACGTATGAAACAGGTTCATATTTAATATATGGTAATTTTTTAAAGAAGTTTAATCAATAAATAGCGTCTAGTGTGTGTTTAATGTGTGGTGACAGATCGCTGTAGCTCCTCGTGAAGCGATCATCTCTTCATACTAGTTCATTTATAGCATCAAATAAACATGAATGAACATCAGAGGGAATGTTGTTTCAAGCGCGGAAAGACGTGAGTGCACACAATTTATCAAGTTCACCAACATTAATCTACTAACTCCCCTGACCGCTTAGAGGGACAAAATGGAGGATTCAGGGTTATGATTGGTCAGATTAATTAATTAATTAAATGTAATATTCATTGTTATAAAACCTAAATGTCTCTCTAGACACTAAAACTGATTAGAAACTCATAGCGAGTACCTTACGAACCAATTAACGAACAAATATAAACAGCAGTTTGAAAGTTTGGTCTCAGTACGATTATTTAATGTTTTCAAAGAAGTATCTTATGTTCAACAAAGCTGCATTTATTTGAGCAAAAAAATATATAACTGTTTTTAAATATTTAAAATGTAATTTATTCCTGTCACACGATCTTTCAGAAGTCATTCTAATATGCTGATTCGGTGCTTTAAGAAACATTTCTTATTATTATTATCGATGTTAAAAACCGTTCTGCTGCGTAATATTTTAGTGGAAACCTTTTTCCAGGATTCTTCGATACAGCATTTATTTGTAATACAAATCTTATAAATGTCTTTACTGTCATTTTTGACCAATTTAATGCATCCGTGCTGAATAAAAGTATTCATTTCTTTTTTTTTTTTAATCATACTGACCCCAACGGTTAGTGCACGTCAAGACTTTCCAACAAGCCTAAAAAAAGTTTTTCAAAAAATCGTTCTCTTCCACTCTTTTTGTCAACTCTCACACACATCACAGTTACATGGACGTGTTCTGACACTTGCACACACACACACACACACACACAGAGGTAAGTCTCTTTAGAATCATTTAGGTCAGATATCCGTGTCCCTCGGGCTGCAGGCCAAGCTGCCTTAAAAAATCACATCAAACCGATCCGTCTCATACTGGCAAGGGCTCGAGGGATTTAGAGCGTGTAAATCTTAAAATCACATAAACGGCCATTAAGGAATGTGCCATCTGAAAAGGAGATGAGATCAACACGCTAAACTGAACGATAACCCCTTTCCGAAGTGGCTGAATGATACTAATAACATCCATCAACAAGACTTGCTTCACAGAGAACATCTCAGACTTGAGACATTTTCCTCTCCACAGGGAAAAATAGGCCTGGGGAAAAATTAAAAGAATTGATGTGCGCAAGCTAAACAATATAACGATTAATGAAAATCTTTATCTTTGTGGTGAACACACTTGCCAATGGATTCAACACACTTCCATTAACTCTAAACTTGATTTGTTCATTGTTTTTGGAGGGCTACACTAGTCAGTCGCCTTCCCAGACGAAAAAAGACGGAAAAGATATCTTGGGAGACAATGCTGGAGGCTGAAATTCCCACGGGTGGGATCAGTTCTGCATTTGGCTCCTTCTACACAGCGTCCCAGCTGGCAACGGAGGTGAAAAACGATCATGAATCAGCACCCGAGGTAAATTCTTGAGTAAGCATTGGAAATAAACTTACAGATGATGTGATAGTCCTTCCCTTTGAAGAACTCCAGGCCCCACAGGTTGGGGCTGAACTCTTGAAACTTGAAGGTGAACTTCACGTCCTGGTCCGGCTTGTCACAGTTGAGCAGTAACATGTCGCCTTTAGTAACACTACAGGTCTCCAATTGTTCTTTGGGAACAAGATAGACCCGGAAGTATTCAATGTTCATCTGCTCAG
Source organism: Zacco platypus (assembly GCA_038088235.1). Lineage (NCBI taxonomy): Eukaryota > Metazoa > Chordata > Actinopteri > Cypriniformes > Xenocyprididae > Zacco > Zacco platypus. Next base: position 2,475,710 of record CM076084.1, on the reverse strand, counting down.
TGGACCCTGGCTTGATTCTTGGACACACAATGTCCATTTTGTCTCCGATCTGAGGGTATAGTACTACACCCCTTCCTGGAACAAACCTGTAGGGAACAAGGGGATGTTAAATATCTTATAGAGTTACAGAAATGGAAAAAAAAACTTACTGATTAGCATGCTTAATCAATTAAGCATGAGAACTTTAAAGTTAATGTAAAATATATTATGTTTGGCCGTCTAATAAATGTATCCTCAAGGCATCTGTATCTGGTGGCTCCCTCAAGTAATTCAATTTAAGGGTTAGTTCACCCAGAAATGAAAATTCTGTCATTGATTAATTACCTTCATGTCGTTCCAAACCTGTAAGACTTTCATTCATCTTTAAGAACACAAACAAAGATATTTTTAATGAATTCTGAGAGATTTCTGCCTCTCCATTGACAGCTAAGCAACTGACACTTTGACGCTTCAAAAAGTTCATAAAGAGATCATAAAACTAATCCATATGAATTTAGTCCAAACTTTCTGAAGAGACTCGATCACTTTATATGATGAACAGATCGAATTTAGACTTTTAATCACATATAAACATTCATCAGCCAACATAAACAGAAGCTCAACCGAACAAACCTCTTCCAGAAGCTTCATTGGTTCTCGCACGTCAAGCGAACACGTTTGAGCTTCCGTTTACCAAAACTGATGATGTTGATGAATGTTTATATGTGAATAAAAGCCTAAATTCAATCAGATCATCATTTAAAGTGATCGAGTCTCTTCAGACAATTTAGACTAAACCGTTCAAATCATATGGATTAGTTTTACGATCTCTTTACGAACTTTTTTAAGCGTCAAACTGGTAGTTGCGTATCTGTCAATGGAGGGACAGAAATCTCTGATCTTTCATGAAAGATATCTTCATTTGTGTTCTGAAGATGAATGAAAGTCTTACAGGTTTGAACCGACATGAAGGTGAGTAAATGATGACAGAATTTTCATTTTTGGCTGAACTAAACCAAAGGGTCATTGGCTCCAATAGTGTCTTTCACTATAGTTCACCCAAAGTATTCCAAAACAACATTGGACCCTATAGACTTTCACTGTATGGCAACAGAAAAAAGGCATTTTTCTAAATATCTTTGGTTAAATTACACAAATTGCACGACCTCCTCCATTTATTTTAAAACATGCAACTGACTAAAATGGATTGAGACAAGCAATTTCCTTTGGCTAATTTTCAGAGTTCTGTCATGAATTAGAATGCAAATACATCAAAAGCATTTGGGACCTTGGCTTTTTACACTTTTTTTTTTGACTAATGTCTGCAACTTTGTAGTCTTCCTTATTTTTTCCCCTCCATTAGGTTCTTCTCTATTCTGTAATGCATTTGCACAATTAACAATCGCTCACTCCTGACCGCTCGCTGGCAGTCCTTTCTCTGCCCTCAGTGTTTATTACAACCTCACTATAGCTCGTATTACAATGTTCACCGGTTGTAAAAGCGTTCTGAAATTGACCTTTCAATTATTTTCCGTTTCACAGATTAAGTTGATTTCTCATTAAACACGCAAATCCTACTGCAAACAGACTTGGATTTACCCTTTTATATTTTAAATCTACCATGACAAAGTCAGACATGCTCCCATTCTCACTCATGCTTCCCCAAAAAACACCATAAGGCAGAATAAAAGAGTCGCTTCTATCCTCATAAAGTCATTAAGAATGGGACCCTTGAGGTTCTGCTGGAGGTCCTGAGAAGACAGGAAGCTTTAGTGCCCCTCCTCCGCCCCCTGCCGTACCAACTTCTGTGTGGAGAACAAACCGGGACGGGGGGGTGAACAGTGCCTTCATCCCAGCGCACCTTTTGTCTCCAAAGCTCTGTGACAAAGATGACCCACTGAGCTACTGGAACTCATGAAAACTGATTACAACCCGCGGCAAAGCTCTGCTGGACCACAGCTTAGCATCTTAAAAGAACGTCATCCTGCATCTAAACAAAACTGATCTATTCGAATACAGGTCCAGCTTCACTTGAGTGATCAGACGTTGGAATAAAAACGCATAAAGACTAATAACAAAAATGGGAAAGTGCATGTTTGGGGACATGTTGACTGATTGGCAAGACCAAGAGTTTGCGAGCTGAGAAAACACCTCAGAAAGTAGTAGCGGTACTAGTTAAATGCATTTCCCTTTCTTTTAACATACTCAGACTATTTGTCCTGAGCAGAACGGAGGAACAGATGCATAATTATCATAAGACTTTGGAGACACACTTCATAGTGGAAAAAAGGAGCTCAGGGCTGTGGCAATCAGCGAGAGGCTGTAATCCACTCTTCATTTTAACATTTCTCAGCTTATAATCAGTCCTAAATTTAGGCTGTGGCTCAGCACTCTTACACGATATTAACCATGATGTAAGGTCTCCACAAGTTTGATTGCTCTCAGCTTTTCCTCAGCAAATACATGGAGTTTACAATCTCACCATATCATTTAAACAAAACATTGCATTTACCTGCAATTTTTGATAGGGCGCGCACAGGCTAATTGCGTATACATTAACATTTACGAACAGTAACGTCTACAAGATGGAAGTTTGTAAAGGATAACCCAACGAGTTGACCTCCATTCAGTCTGATTCTGCAAATGGAAGTACTTGCATCTCAATGTTTCTGCCAATAAAGCATCATTGTAACTAATACCCTGCAGTCTGGAAAGGTGGGTGGTCCTCCGACAAAATGCCATGGATTACGAATATGTTTGGTGGGCTGTTTTGTGTTTAAATGACTATGACATGGTAATAAAAATCAATGGAGAAATACAACGGTGTAATTACAGATATACTTTTAAAATGAAAGGTTCTGCGCTACACCTTCAGAACCCTCAAGTACATTTTTTAGCGGTATATTTTGGCTTAACATTATAGGTTCTTTCCTACCAATTGGCATATTGATTCTCTATAGTTCCAGTACATATTTTAGCCTTTGAATTATATGGGGATGTAGTTCAACTTCCAACTGGTAACGACCGTACTAGAACTTATTTCTCAGTTATATTCTTGTTTATTACACATTAGCATCTATGAAAGTAACACTTTCGTGTTTTACCAGCATTAAAACACCACTGCAACTAGAGATATAAGAATTGTAACTAGTAGTTATTCTATAATTCGAAGGCAAATTTTGTCGCTCAAATTTTTTCGCTCATTTGCAGTTTGTAGCAACTAGTTGTAATTGGTACAGTAAATAAACAGTAAAGTACTATTATCAAATGGACAATTACTCACTATATTATATACAATTATAAACTATTCACAATTAGGTTCCGTACAAATAGTAATAATAATAATAATAACCACCCGTAACAAAATAGATTTAGGTAGTGTAGAAGAATAAATGTTAAAGCTGCTTGCCATACAACGAGCCTTTATTTATAAGTGTACTTACTTGGTGTTCGAAGTATTCCAATATATTGATTCTAAAACTGTTGATCGAGCCAGTTTTACTCGACAAGCAACCACGAAGAGACTAAATATATAACTCCACATAGTTGTATCCATTGCGATGTAAAGAGTTCACCAGTCCAAACCTGATTATAAGTGAGAGATCCACTAATGCGAGAAGAATCCGATGTTGCTGGGCTGAAAACGGGTTTAATTTCGAAACGAGAGAAAGAAAAGAATATTTGCTAAGACCTCCAAAAATAACAGCTCCTTCGCAACAGGCACTCTATAGAATAAATTTAACAAAATAGCCGGACAGCGGGCGATAATCCATGTAATCGGGTTCTTTAGACATTAAAATGTCTTAATATGCATCCTTAGAGAAGCAGTGACTACACTTCTTATGAATGTAGAGAAAACAGTAAAACAGAGCAGGTTCCGTGGAATACCAGCATAGCTCTAAAATTCGGGTGTTACTGAGCTCGAATCTAAAGGCAGCATCAGTGCTTCTCCTGTTCTTCGTCTTTGCATTCAACTCTGCCAGTCTTGGAGTGCCCTCAAGACGTGCTTGGAGACTTCTTAGGACAACCCAGTGTTGCCGTTAGGCCCCGCCCACATCTCTCACGATTGGATGACGCTAAATGAGTGACAGCTCGTTGAATTCAAGGCGACAACGCAGAAGTCTGGAAACTGTAATCATTAGCCTACTGCCTGAGCACAAAGTTTACCTGAAATGATCGAAATTCAACGTTTAAAAAACAAACAAACAAAAAAAAAAGATATTCAAGCGTTATATGTTGTCTTTACAAACTTTACAAAATTGAGATTTAAGGTAAGTTTTAAGTTAAAAAAAAATGACAGATTGATAACTGCTGGTATTGTATGTTCATTTCAGAATACATTGTGTATATCTATCTATCTACATACAAAAACAAGAGCATATAAATATACGTTACACTGAAAAACCGTTAGTGTAAACGCGCGAATCGTGTTCGAAATGGATTAATCTTTTATTTCAATTTAAACAGCTATGGAAGCTTGTACTAAAGGCATTTCCCTCAAACCTAATCCGCTTAGTCACGTAAACCTCAAAATGTCTTAAAAATCTGAATTACTCACACGAGTGAGTTATTTCGTCATCCGTTTAAATGTTAAGCTCTGAAATTACGCGGCTAAAATATTAGATGCCTGAGAGAAATCAATGGCTCGGGTAACTTTTGTTTATTGTCTTTTGAGTGTTGGGGCAGTAATCAAAAGGAAAAATTAACAGGTAAGAGATAATTGGATGTGGAGTGGTGTTAAACTGAGATGCGTTTGCACTTCCATCGTCTGCCTGAGCTCGAGCGTCAAACAATTGTGTATTTGCCGAAATAACAGAGGTGTCAAACAAACTATTAATTAGGCTGTGGATTGAAAGCGTTAGGTGATGCTAACATCCTGGCGTAAAAAAATGCTAACCCCAAATAATGCTAATTGTTGATCCCATGGCTGACTGATTAGGGTGACCAGACGTCCTCGTTTTCCCGCGGTTTTTGGAGTTCTGTCCGCGGAAATCTCCCCGTTTTACAGCTCGTTCAAAACAACCCCCAAAACGCCCAACCTACATACAGGTTATCGGAGCAATCGTGTAGTGATTATGTTCATTTGGTCGCGCGCGCGGCGCCGCTACGTCATGAACAACGTAACTTTGGACCGCCATTATCGTCGATTATAAAAACAAACATCGTTAACGGTTTCAAGGGAGTAACATGCTATCTATTCACACTATATTAAACTGTTGTTTGTTTGTTTTATAACAGGGCCTCAAAAAAGTCTGCGGGACTGTTCTGCACAATTTTATAACGGCGCATTTCCACACATACCTCAACACTAGGATAAGAATAAATAAAAAATAATACACTTGCAACTTTGTGCTTATAGTAGTTAAAGTTGTATAGGACCTACACAATGAGATGAAAACATTAAATTCAATAATAAATGTTATATATATTTGTTAAATGTCGTTTTATCTATCTTATATTAATGTTGCTTAATGTGCTTTTGTAAAGTAATACTTTTGTTACAACACAATAGGCGCATATTTTTTTGAACTGCTTTTTCAATAGTTACTATTAATAATGAAACAGTTTTCTGGTGAGTTGTATTAAAACCAGAGCAAAAATGCTAATAATCAAACTAAATAATATTAATAATTATTAATGTAATATTATTTAAATTAATAGATGATATTTTCACCACTCAAATAGGACATTTCCCCAGTTTCCATTTCAGAAATCTGATTCTTCCAGCTTTCGCGTCTGACAAAAATCTCACATTTTTTTTCCAAATTTGATTTTAGATGCTTTATTTTTTTTTATGTAGAGCTATAGTTGTGTTTAATCCTGAAACTACACAAGTTAATAAAAGTATGCAAATAAATATCAGAAACACGACACATTCATGGATTTATTGGAGATTCTTGACATATCCGTAATAACTGGGTCAAATATTTCATCAGACCACAAACACAAATTCTGGCCAATCAGCAACCTTTCACTCAAATCACCTCTAAAAGCATCTCATCACTGACGTATACACAGCTCACTGACATGCAACAACCAGGTACCCTTTATTACAGCATCACTTTATCTCTTGAATGTACAGTTATTAAAGTGTAAGTAAAAATGATAAAAGGAGGATACTCTTGTTTTATGATGCTTCTTAGTCGGACTGGATACCATTCAAATCGTAGTGGTCTGTGCCGTTCAAAATAGAGGGATGGACTTTTAAAAAAATAAAAATACTTCAATCGAATCAGCCAGGAAAATCTGTTGAGGTCTTGAATTAGTGAAACCGGAAACCATTTGGATGATCCAGCAGGTCAGGCCGGTCCTTTTTTAAACCTACCTGTGCCATGCACCAAATGTGTTTGCAGGTACTACATGGAGGACAAGTGGAGGTTATCTACACAGGAGTCAGTAATACAAAACAGACAGGTAAAACGGGAAAAAAAACTGAAGGAAATTTGACAAACTGTTTGTTCCCGTCGTTCTGAGAATTTGAAACACACCACACGAGACCTATGAAGAAGAACTTGTGCCGCAGCACAAATGCCTCACGCGGAGAGGTGGTCTGGAGAAAGTCTGGAGAAACCCCGGCCATATTGTTTTCATCACTCTGAGGCCTTGAAAGAGAAAGACAGTTTAGGCCTCGACTTCCCTTTCCCCAAAATGATCTTCTGTTCTTCTTTCTGCTGTTTCTGTCGCTCTTGTTCCAACTTCATACGCTCCTCGTGAATTTTTCTCTGCTCTTCAACTATTCGGAGTTGTTCCTCTGCCTGTAGGACAGAAAAAAAAGGAGCTAAATATTAACAGGCGAATAAGAGATAGTAACTGATCCAGATTACGAAATCAGATTCCAAAAAGTACTTGTAATTAGATAATAATTGTAATCAAACTACAGTTACTTTTTTTATTGATTACATATTATTCTCACAATTATTCATAATTTATTGATTATCCCTAATACTACTTTTACATGTTCCTTTCTAAAAAAGCCTTTTTTATTTTCATGATTCAATTAATAGCTTTTCATTAAACTAGGATTCCTTCACAAACCCCGGTTTAGAAAACCTTGACGTAATATAATATGTAACGCAATTCATGTTGTTGATAAAGAACGAAATACTTTCTCTTTGTGTTTTTATATCAATAGTATCCTATTCAAATCAATATTAAAATGTTATAAGTACTCAAATACGTTTGGTCTAAGTAGTCCGATTATGTCATGTAATTGATTATGTTACCAACTACAATTTTTTGTCATGTAATTTGGAATCAGAAATCTCTCCAGAACCGTTTCCTGTATTGGTGATAACTAGGGTTGCAAAAGGGCGGAAAGTTTTCGGTAAATTTCTTGAAACTTTCCACAGGAACTTAATAGAAATTAATTGGAAATTTATATAAAATGGATCTTTTTTGCATGCAATTAATTCTAATTGATTAAATATGTAAAAAAAAATATTTTTATTGCAGCAATTGTTATGCACATGTTTTTATGTTTTATTTATGTTGGCTGATGCACATGTGTCACATGATCCTTCAGAAATCATTCTAACATGCTGATTTGATACTCAGTTATTATTAATGTTGGAAACAGTTGTGCTGTGCTTTTTTTGGAACCTTGGATACTTTTTTCAGGATTTTTGATGAATAAAAAGTTAAAAACTGTATTTATTCAAAATAGAAACTTTTACTAGTCTTTAATATCACTTTTTATCAATTTCACATCCTTGCTGAAAAGTTTTTTTTTTTTAAAGAAAAAAAATGACTGACCCCCAAATTTTAAACGGTGTTGTATATTATTAAAAATATTTCTACTTCAAATACGCGAAAAACGCAACCCCCGGTGGCACATTTCTTTCGAATTTCTCAAAAGCCTCTATGGCCGTGAGGCAAACTGACCCCACGAGTGTCCTTCTGATCGGCCTCCGTTAACCTTGTCTGATAACTGGTCAAACACCAGCTTTTGTCAAGTCAATCAGACTAAGGGTTGTGTAATCGTAGCCATTTTTTAGCTAACTTTTTCTCCATGTTTCTTCAGTCGCCACGTCCTTTTTCCAAGCGACCACAGAATGAGCTCTTGCCGAGTTTGGTGAAATTATCTCATTCCATTCAGCTATTTTAGTAAAACAGGCTCCGCCCACTACAAACATTTTGGAGATCATGAATCAAAATTTCAACTGCTTTTTGAAAGACTCAAGAGAATCTTGCTGCCCTGGATTGGTTTCGATCAGGGCAAAAACCTAGGACTAGTTCGCAAAAGTAGATTTTTCAAAAATATCCAAAAATTCCGTCTTATGCCAAGGATCCCAATGATGTAAGACACTTGAGCCTACGCCTAGTGGTTTAGGAGTTAAGAGCCATTTCATACTTTTCAGCGCGGTAGCGCCCCCGTCAGGCCGATCGGGGCGAGCCTTGGTGATGTTGTAGAGAGTGTGAGTTCTACCATCCCTCAAAGTTTCAAGTCTCTACGACTTACGGTTTGGTCTGCCTGATCACTTTTATTGGACAATGTTGATCCTTGGAAATCTTAACAATTACAATTGGGTTTCAGCGCTTGAACCCCTAAAAATAAATATATATTAAATACAAAACATTCAAGACTATTCATGCCCGAGTAAGCATGTATTAGGAAATGCATTTATAATCTGTAGATGCTTTAATTAAAAGCTTCGAGCAATCGGCCTGACATTCAATTTGACGTACGAAAGCGTTTTAACAATAGTCTGGCCATTTGGTTTTACGTGTTGACAGGTGCAACTGAGAGGAACGCTTACACAAGCTCTGTTTTGTAACTACATTCATCAGGACCAGAACTAAACTGTGGTCTCCTTTTTTCTTAAAGACAAAACATGTCCAGTAGTGCTTATGCAACATTAATGTTCCACATGGATACACAGTGTAGGGGACATTCGCTCTGAATGAGACGACAGTGTTAGTGCTGGTTAGCAAGGACTCTAGGTGCTCGACACTAAGAACAGCGTTTATTGCTTCATCTGAAAATTCTGACTAGGTTTGGGAATCGAAAATCGATTCCAATTCTGGAATCAGATACTGGAATTTGATTTGTGTGCATTTCAATGAGTTTAAAGGGTTAATTCACCCAGTCATTAATTCCTCTCCCTCATGTGGTTCTACACCCGTAAGATCTCCGTTCATCTTCAGAACACAAATGAAGATATTTTTGATGAAATCTGATAGTTCAGTGAGTCTCTATTGACAGCCATGAACACTTTCAGATGTCCAGAAAGATACTAAAACATATTTAAAACAGGTCATGTGACTACAGTGGATCAACCTTAATATTATAAAGCGACGAGAAAAAACAAAATAACGACTTTATTCAACAATATCTAGTGATGGACGATTTCAAAACACTGATTCATGAAGCTTTACGAATCTTTTGATTCAAATCAGTGGTTTAGTCACGTGATTTTAGTAAACGAGGCTTTGTTACGTCATAAATGATTCGAAATGTTTCGAAATTTCAATGGTTGTTATTTTGGGGTTTTTTGGCGCACAAAAAGTATTCTCGTGGCTTTATAGTTTTAGTATCTTCATCTGAAAGTGTTCATTATCTTGCTGTCAATAGAGACTCACTGAACCATCAGATTTCATCATTTGTGTTCTGAAGATGAACGAAGATCTTACGGGTGTAGAACGACATGAAGGAGAGGAATTAATGACAGAATTTACATTTTTGGGTGAATAAATCCTTTAAACCACTCGAGAACATACAAAACGAGCGCACAGAGAGCTCTCATACTGTATACTGATCTGAGTTCTCTTCCACATGTCAAATATCCTCGTAAACACAGTAGGTTATGTCTTAGGTGAACAAAGAGTGGACAAAGAAAACGCATATATATGGATCCACACAGCTCTTAAAGTGACAGCAGCCTAATGACGTTAAAAGACTCGATCCTCTTGACTGAATAACTTCTGGAACTATTTATTTATAAAATGCTGTGTTATTTTACATTAATGAAAATCTTAAAACTTTTTTTTAAAACTTAATTGAAAATTTTTACTCGTTTCTTTGTTCAGTTGTACTTATTCGTGCGACTGCTGAAATCTCTTCTGCTCACCAAGGGTGCATTTATTTGATTAAAAGTACAGTGAAAACAGTAATATTTGTGAAAAATTATTGCAATTTAAAATTACTTTTTTCTACATGAATATGTAGTAAAATATAATTTATATCCAGTGATCAAAGCTGAATTTTCAGCATCATTCCTCCAGTCTTCAGGGTCACATGATCCTTCAGAAATCATTCTGATATGCATTATATTCGTTTTCAACGACGCAACTCAACTTAAAAGTTGCATATGAAATGTAACATGACGAAACCACACTTACCAGTTTAGCTTGAGCATCGGCTATCTTGCGATTGTTCTCCACCAGGATTTTCTCCAGTTCTTCACGCTTTGATTTCTCTTCCTCCTGCGAAATCAAACCGCTTTAATGTGAGTCATAGTGACAGAAATCCTAAAAAATAGTAGCACAACTTGAGCAAACACGTAAATGAGTAGATAATAAAGATACATTTAGCTCACCAGACATGGATAAACCTACAGTAAACTTGTCCTTCACTCACGAATAAAGTTCCTAGAGGAGTCAGGGTCATATTGGGAATACGTTCTTTGTTTTTAATAGTACAATGTTCCACCAATCAGAGAGGGAGGTTCTTTCAAACCACTGACCTGTGTTCTCGGTACTTCTCTACTTACATCTCACTCTCAGAAAAAAGGCCACACAGTGAAGTGCCGTCTGAGGAGCAGTCAGCTCAAATGGTGTTTAGGAGCAACAGAAGCGTGAACAACTTTCATCACTTCTATTCATAAACAACTGAGAGGGATAGTGAAGTTCAGGCGAATAGCAACACAAGCTCACGGAACTTGTGCATGAGCTGTTTTGTTCAAGAAAACTGTGAAACATGAAATTTAAAGATAATAGAACGGTAGAACCGTCATACTCAGTGCTACTGTGATGTGTGTGAGATTAGAGCTACAATTGGAAAACAAATCAATCTTTTCATTTTTGAGAGGAATTAGGCTGAAGGCCCTGACATACTTCCAGCGAAATCGAAGAACGCACTGTGAACAAAAATCAGGCCAAAACTACATTTTAAAAAGCGAACTTTCCCTCCAGCTGGTAAGCACCTTCAAACTACCGTTGGTCCGTGGTGATGATGCAATAGGTGGGTGTGGCTCTGAGGCTCCGCCTTCTATGATGTGGCAAATTGAAGTCAGACGTCCGCACTTGGAGAGCTGCTTTAGAGAAGAAACTGAAGTTGTCTAAGTCTAATTGAAAGCGACACTGACACCGTTTTTCTTGTTTGAAACTGTAAAACTGCTATTAAAGTGCTAAATAAATAAATGTGACGTGACTCCAGGTAGCTAAGATCACATGGTTTCTTAAATTATACACATTTACATATTTCGTCTGCTCTCATCAGGGTGGGCGCTGTCAGGATGTTCGCCAACGGTTGATCGCTGCAACGATATTTCAAACTTCTTTTTACCCCTAAACGAAGAATGAAAGAACTTCGCTGCGAGTATATCAGAGCCTTAAGCCTGTTTTACACCACACACTCGTACGGTTCACAACGAAAGCCACCGCGGGCTTGTGTTGTGCTTTCCCACAAATAAACTGCACCTCCGATCCGAAAATAACGTGATTTTTGGATTACAATATCGAATATTTCCTTTATCCTGCTGCACTGTTAATATGAATGCCTAGATATTAGGGGTGGGAATCTTTTTCACGATTCGTTTAAAATTGATTCAATTTTGAATCAAATTTCGATTCAATATTTGCATAAACTAAAAAATTGATTGCCCTTGAAGCCCCTTCCTTATATATATATATATATATAAAAATAACAACCTTCTTATATAATAGAAAAATTGATTTTAAATACAACTATTTATTATTTTTCAATTTCATGTTATTGTTTTTCATCATTAATCATTTTATAATTTCTAAATATTTTTTATTGAACTATTTCTTGGCTTTTTAATTTTTTAGGATATTGGTAATACTACTTATATTGTTTAGATTTGTTCCCCGGTACAGTTTTGACATGTCCGTTTATTATATCGAGTTTCTGAGCTCCTTCATTTTTGGGTCAAATTTGGTACCTTTGCGGTCAAAAGTGACAGAAAAGTTTTTTTGTTTTTTTTTCAGTAATATATTTTTGTTAAATAATATTTTTTGATTATCATTTACAATTTTGAGGGGATTTTATGATGCTATGCAATATTTATTCAATTTTATGAGCTAATTTCTTCCAATAAAAAATATATACATACATAAATATATATATAGAGAGAGTTAAATTAATATAAATCTTTCAATAAATGCAATAATTCAGATTAAAAGGCCGTAACATATCCGATTCACGTCCATGATTTTTTTTTAAGCGTCTTGACAGTTAATGAAACAAGTCAACGAGTGTCATCCCATTCCGATGAAGCAAAATATTAAAATAAAATTCAAAACGTCAATTTTTTGGGTCAGTTCTGCCCGAAGAGGCCCAGAGGTTTAAGGGGCTTGTTTTGCATTTTTTCTGATATCTGGCAAAAATATACTATATTTTTGAATATCTAGAAAACTAAAAAAAGCCTGATATGTGCCAGTAATTATATCTTTTTAAGGCAATTTTCTATTCAACAAAATATTCATATAGGGCCTGTTATTGTCAAGTAAGCTTTATTTGTCTTCATTGCACGCATGTGCGCTCTCTAAACTGTCCGGATGCTGCACTGTTCTTTGCTCCAACAACATCATGTTATTAACAGACGTTCAGAATATTGATTTTTGAATCTTATGAATCGATTCGAATCGTTAGAATTGTTCATGTGTGAATCGATCCCCCCACCCCTCCTACTAAATATGTTGCTTTCGTGTGTGTGTGGTGTGAAACAGGCCCAATTCCAACAAAACTACAGGAACCTAACCCATTTAATCAGCTTTAATAAGCACATAAATTCTGCGCTGCCTGTTCACATTCACGGTTACCTCCCGAGCTTTCTGAGCTGCCAGCTCCGCATGTCTCTGTCTCTCCAGCTCCTCCAGCAACTGCTTCTCCATGATGCGTTTGGCCTCCTCCACCCGTCGCAACACTTCTCTTTCAATCTCATCCTTTCGCTTTTCCAGTTCCTCCTCCACGCGTTTGGCCACGAGTTCCTCTACGCGCCGCGCCGTTTCCTCCTCGATCAGCCGCTCCTCTATCTCCTGCTGTCGACTAAGAAAGAAGAAATTACAGTGGGTTAGTCATACAAAACGTAAAATGAAATAAAGCAGGACAGGTAAACAACATGAATATCTGCCATTGTGCAACTTCAAAGCGTAGTGGTCTGATACAGGCTTTATAAAGTCCAAAATTGCGATCAATGTTAATTTAATGATTGGGGAAACGTTTCTTTATATATAATAACACATCTCGTATATCTCTTAATTACTTAATTTTTATTATAGTAATAATAATAATGTTAATGTTCATAGTCAAAGTTCAAATTCAGGACATTTATTTAGCTATCATTTGGGTTTGATACTGAAATTTTAAAAACGTGATGCTTGAGAGCTGTCGAGCGGATTCGTGAACACTTCTGATTGGCCGTCATGTTCACAACCTCAACAGATGACTTTGACGACACTAATTTAGTTTCTATAATTCCAGATTATTTAATTGACCCTTCGCAAAGACCCGCCCCCATTAGTTACTGTCGCTTTGTCCGACAAGCCATGCGCTCTCATGCCACACATCATGTTCTCACGCAGTGAAAAATACGAGGAGTAAAGAGGACACTGACAACATATGAAACAGTTTCATATTTAATATATCGGAATTTTTTTAAAGCAGTTGAATCAATAAATAGCGTCTAGTGTGTGTTTAATGTGTGGTGACAGATCGCTGTAGCTCCTCGTGAAGCGATCATCTCTTCATACTAGTTCATTTATAGCATCAAATAAACATGAATGAACATCAGAAGGAATGTTGTTTCAAGCGCGGAAAGACGTGAGGACACACAATTTATCAAGTTCAAGTTCACCAACGTTAATCTACTAACTGCCCTGACTGCTTTGAGGGACAAAATGGCGGATTCTGGGTTATGATTGGTCAGATCACCTGTCAATCAAACTGTGTGCGAAGAGTGAATTGACTGATTTATTGGTGTATAGTAACGTATTAGAACAAAAATTAAGATTTTGTTAATCCACTCACTTCACAAGTCCAAAATACAATGTATTACGGTTATATTTTGAACATGGTTCAATGTTTTGTCAGTTTTACAATGGTATGCTTTGCAGAAGCTCAATGTACGATTGTAAATATTCAAGTATTTATGGCAGTATCTTGATAAATGTGGCCTGAAACCCCACATATACATACTAATATCATAAGACACACTGCAGAACACGATGACATGTACAAAAACAAAACAAAAAACAACATGGTAGCCTTCTTCTCGTCACAGTACTTGTTGTACGGGTCCTCGTGTGGCTCACACTATTCAGGTGAAGTCTATACTCTACAACATCCGTGGCGGGTTTCATTTGGAAAGTGCGCGTACTCACATTCTCCTCTGTCTTTCCATTTCGATTCTCTTCTCTTCTTCCTCTTTCTTCTGCTTCTCGTCCACAGCACTCCTCTTACTTATCGCCCTTCCGAAAATATCAATTCTCTCAGGCGGTGAGGCAGCTCTCTCCCGGTCCCGTCGAGACGTGGCCGTGTTAGATTTGGAACGAGAGCGCGATTCTCTCTTCCGACTCCTTTTGGACTCTCGGGACTTCGAGCGCCTCTTCCTCTCTTTGTCCCGGGACCTCGATCGCGAGCGGCTTCGCTTTTTACTGTGCTTGCTGTTTTTGGAGTGCTTGGAGCGGGAAGAGCTGCGGCTCCGCGAACGACCCATTTCTAACGCCGTCAGAGTTCAAGTAGCAGTAATCAGGACACTGAACACCGTTAAAGCATCGGATCGCCTTTCAAACAAGACCCAAATGACACACTCATAGAATCAGTCCCGACTGCATGACAATAATCTTGAACACGAAAGTCTTATTTGGAAACAAAGTGTTTAATAACAGCGTGATTGTTTAACTGCACGGTACCATTTATGTTGTATGGTTAAAAAGCAAGATGGAGGATCGCCGTTCTCAGATCCCAGAATGCAATGTTGTGACGATCGACACTTGGTTACTTCGATTACTGCCATCAACAGGCGTGGAGCGAAAAACGAGAGCCCATTGTAGAGAATCATTTGGACGGTTCGTTCACTGAACCGATTCACAACCGAGTCATCACTCCCCGAGTTTTTTTTATTATTATTATTTTTGTTGTAAAGTTGTTGCTTGTCTGTATGGTTTCACTCTTATGTTACACATATAGATTTTTTAAATAAATAACCTAAATAAATGAATAAATAGATAGATCGATAGATAGATAGAAAGATGGATGTAGAAAGATAGATAGATAGATATATGGATGGATATAGATAGATAGATATAGATAGAACGATAGATAGATACATGATAGATAGATGGATATAGATAGATAGAACTATATGGATATATGGATGGATATAGATAGATAGATAGATGGATGGATATAGATAGATAGATAGATGGATATATGGATGGATATAGAT
>CM076084.1:1605102-1785102 GCA_038088235.1 Zacco platypus | reverse complement strand
TCTCCCTCATGTGGTTCTACACCTTCGTTCATCTTCAGAACACAAATGAAGATATTTTTGATGAAATCCGATGGTTCAGTGAGTCTCTATTGACAGCAAGGTAATTTACACTTTCAATGTCCAAAAAGATACTTAAACATATTTAAAACGGGTCATGTGACTACAGTGGATCAACCTTAATGTTATAAAGCGACGAGAATACTTTTTGTGCACCAAAAAACTCAACAGTATCTACTGATGGATGATTTCAAAGCACTGATTCATGAAGCTTTACGAATCTTTTGATTTCAATCAGTGGTTCAGTGCGTCAAAGTCACATGATTTCAGTAAACGAGGCTTCATTGCGTCAGAAGTGATTTGCAGTGTTTGTTTGATAGTTTGAAGCATGATCCGAACCACCGAATGACCAATTTCAAAACACTTCGTCATGAAGCTTTACGAATCTTTTGTGTCGAATCAGTGGTTCGGATCGCGTATCAAACTTCCAAACTCATGTGAACTATTGAAATTGCGAATCACTTCTGACGCAACGAAGCCTCGTTCACTGAAATCACGTGACTTTGGCGCTCCGAACCACTGATTCGAAACAAAAGATTCGTAAAGCTTCATGAATCAGTGTTTTGAAATCGTCCATCACTAGATATTGTTGAATGAAGTCGTTATTTTGTTTTTTTGGCACACAAAAAGTATTCTCGTCGCTTTATAATATTAAGGTTGATCCACTGTAGTCACATGACCTGTTTTAAATATGTTTTAGTATCTTTCTGGACATTGAAAGTGTTCATTATCTTGCTGTCAATAGAGACTCACCATCAGATTTCATCAAAAATATCTTCATTTGTGTTCTGAAGATGAACGAAGGTCTTACGGATGCATGAGGGAGAGGAATTAATGACAGAATTTTCATATTTGGGTCAACTAACCCTTTAAACACCATTATTTTTCCTGCAATATACAATTACTTATGAACTGAGAGATTTCACGTGGGTTCTCTCGCCTGAGCCGTTCGCTTTGACCCAGTTGGATGGCGGTGGGCAATTTTGGAGAAAAATCCCCGCTGATAACGGTGTGATTTCAGCGGCCTGCTGTGTGACCGTCATCTTTATGTTCTGCTCCTCTCCTCCATCACAGGACTGTCGGGTTCCTGGCACCTGTTACGCTGACACAAAAACAATTCAGTTTAGTTTTATTTATATGCCCCATTTCACAGAAAATACTGCTCCAAAGCAGCTTCACGATGAATATTGCCTATCAGAGACTTTCCAGGCATTTCCAATGAAATTTACAGAAGCCGCTGCTTTTCCAACCAACGGAGAGGTGCAAAACATTTCATTAAATGTTAAATGTTGTTATGACGAGTCAGCATGAATAGCCTGAGCGTGCGTGTTGTTGCTGATGGTGAGCTTATTTATCATAAACAAGAACAGCATCACAGTTTATTAAAGCAATAGTAATTGCATTTCTTTAATGAAGACTATTTGTGAGTTTGGCCATCAGTTTAATTTTCTTACTTCTTGAAAACTAACATGGAATGCAAAAATATATAACATTATTATAGGTCAGCAAACAATGAATTCTGGAGGTGAATTCTTGAAACGCTTTGGACGAAACAGTCTTTCAGAAACAAAAGCTGTGATGCTTTAATTGCATCAAGATAAAAGCACCATCAGCAGCGCTGGCTAAAACAGACGGTGAATTCAGTGGCTCGTCTCGCACGGGGTCAAATCCCTTCACCTTCAGACGAGGGTGTTTTTAACTCACAGTTAAATGCTTTTAAAGAGCATTATGCAATATTTTTTGATATGCAACACAGCCGTGCATTAATGTGAATAT
Organism: Zacco platypus; assembly: GCA_038088235.1. Lineage (NCBI taxonomy): Eukaryota > Metazoa > Chordata > Actinopteri > Cypriniformes > Xenocyprididae > Zacco > Zacco platypus. Next base: position 1,783,269 of record CM076084.1, on the reverse strand, counting down.
TTTCTCATGAGTGTCTGTAAAATATTGGGTTCTTCATGTAACGGAGGCCAGCTAGTAGTTGCTAGAGGTTGCAGCCTTTAAGCCTCCTTTGGTGCCGTGACCCGGACGGGAGTGAGGTTTAAGGGGGTGAGTATAACGGAAGCCTGCTAGTAGTTACTGTGCGAGTAAACCTCACTCCTCTGACCTCAAGAGATGCTCTAGCGACAGACGTTAGAGGTTGCAGCCTTTAGCCTCCTTTGGTGCCGTGACCCGGACGGGAGTGAGGTTTAGGGGGGTGAGTGTAACGGAGGCCTGCTAGTAGTTACTGTGCGAGTAAACCTCACTCCTCTGACCTCAAGAGATGCTCTAGCGACAGACGTTAGAGGTTGCAGCCTTTAGCCTCCTTTGGTGCCGTGACCCGGACGGGAGTGAGGTTTAGGGGGGTGAGTGTAACGGAGGCCTGCTAGTAGTTACTGTGCGAGTAAACCTCACTCCTCTGACCTCAAGAGATGCTCTAGCGACAGACGTTAGAGGTTGCAGCCTTTAGCCTCCTTTGGTGCCGTGACCCGGACGGGAGTGAGGTTTAGGGGGGTGAGTATAACGGAAGCCTGCTAGTAGTTACTGTGCGAGTAAACCTCACTCCTCTGACCTCAAGAGATGCTCTAGCGACAGACGTTAGAGGTTGCAGCCTTTAGCCTCCTTTGGTGCCGTGACCCGGACGGGAGTGAGGTTTAGGGGGGTGAGTGTAACGGAGGCCTGCTAGTAGTTACTGTGCGAGTAAACCTCACTCCTCTGACCTCAAGAGATGCTCTAGCGCAGCGGTCCCCAACCTTTTTTGCGCCATGGACCGGTTTAATATCAGACAATATTTTCACGGACCGGCCTTTAAGGTGTGACGGATAAAAACAACAAAATAAAATGGGGTATTTTTTAAATATTATAATAAACGTGAATCCAATGTGTAGGCTTACTCGCAACTTTATTAGCAGCGTCCTCGTAACATCGCGCCAACAACATTACATGAGTAACATCCTCTCTGCCCCCTAACGCTCTCTGGCGGGCTTGGTGCATGTAAATCACCTGTTGCGATAAATCCATATTCCAAGTAGGACTCCTGGTATTGTCTATTAAATGCAGCTTTCTTTTTCTTGGAAATCGTAGGCTCTTCTTCTGTCTCCTCACTGGGCCGTTTCCCCTTCGCAAAGAAGCTTTCCAGAGACGTTTGTTTTTTTTACTCATTTTGCTAGCTTGTGTGTTTATTTTTAGCGGTAACGTATCACGTGACCTAAACAAGCGTTGCTATGCGCCAAGAGTGAGTCATAGACAGACGTAACGGAGAGAATTTGAAGTTGAGATGCTGACTCGCAATCTTCGCAGTAGTGAACGCGCCAGAGAGAAATGCACATTTCATACACACACATGCACATTTCATACTAATTACATAAGTCAGTTTTTTTTTTTTTTTTTTTTTTAAATAAGTTATTTATTCTTTCTGTGCGGCCCGGTACCAAATGACCCACGGACCGGTACCGGTCCGCGGCCCGGGGGTTGGGGACCTCTGCTCTAGCGACAGACGTTAGAGGTTGCAGCCTTTAGCCTCCTTTGGTGCCGTGACCCGGACGGGAGTGAAGTTTAGGGGGGTGAGTGTAACGGAGGCCAGCTAGTAGTTACTGTGCGAGTAAACCTCACTCCTCTGACCTCAAGAGATGCTCTAGCGACAGACGCTAGAAGTTGCAGCCTTTAGCCTCCTTGGTGCTGTGACCCTGGACGGGAGTGAGGTTTAGGGGGGTGAGTATAACGGAGGCCAGCTAGTAGTTACTGTGCGAGTAAACCTCACTCCTCAAGAGCCTCCTTGTTAGAGCGTCCGAGTCCCATGCCGGAAGACCCGGGTTCGAGGGGGCCAGTCGAGTAGGACCTGGGTAGAAGGGTTACATTGGTGCCGTGACCCGGACAGGAGTGAGGTTTAGGGGGGTGAGTGTAACGGAGGCCAGCTAGTAGTTGCTGTGCGAGTAAACCTCACTCCTCAAGAGCCTCCTTGTTAGGACATCCGACTCCCATGCTGGAAGACCCGGGTTGGAGGCCTGCTCGGAGCGGGTCGAGTAGGACCCGGTTGGAGGGGTAACATTGGTGCCGTGACCTGGATGGGAGTGAGGTTTAGTAAACCTCTGACCTCAAGAGATGCTCTAGCGACAGATAATAGAGGTTGCAGCCTTTGGCCTCCTTATTAGAGCGTCCGACTCCCATGCCGGAAGACCCGGGTTCGAGGCCCGCTCCTCTAGGTTACATTCAGACAAAACAAGTGCAGCTCTCCAGCTGCGAGAGGGAAGTGCGGCTCTTTTTATTTGTTTTTCATTTGCAGATTTTTCTCCACTGAACTTTTTTCTGGGGGGCTTTGAGGTGTAAATGCAGCGGTTAAATCATCTGAAGTATATGCTGCTATCATTTGTAATTGGATGTTGTCAGAATAAGTCATTTGAAAGCGCCGAAGTCTGCGCCTCGCACGGCTGCGTGTGCCGCTGTACTTTCAACTCTGGAATGAAAAATTGTTTTGTTTTCCTTATTTCAGCTGCCTACATCTTTATTGTGCAAACACTTGACACATTTGCATAAGAAGCCTTGCGTGTCAAGACTGTATGAAATATTAATGGATTTGTCCAGACTTCAGCCGTAGAAAAAAATCTAAACTTTCTTCTGCATATTTAGAAAAACCCAAAGCATTAGACCACATATAAATATGAACTCTACAACGCTGGTTTAATCTCATTCAGGATCTCGTTTTTAATTTTAAGGCTCTTTATTTCGAGGGCTTTGCATTAGTTTTCATTTCAATGGAATTTAAATTGATTTACTGGTGAGTTTAGCATTTGTACAGTTTTCTGGTTTTGTTTCTTAGGTCTCTGGTTAGGTTTACATTCATTCATGAATCATTTATTTATCCCGGTGCCCTCATGCCTGGCTATGACTCGAGCCATGAACATTATAAGCAAAAAAAGAACCTGAATAAATAAAACACAACCACTGCGGTCAGCCTGGAGATAAAGAAAGAAAATCTACAAAAAAACACACACAGGCAATTAACTGTAAGACAGTGAGAGGGCAATTAAATTTGTTTATCAGGGATGAACGTGTCCTGACGACGGCCCGGGAGACGCGAGCACAGCATTTTACATCTGCTCACCATCATTACTCTGCATGTTCTTGAGTCGACATACAGAAACTTCATTTAGTCGGAAACACGGTTTGAAGTACCACTGACAACAGCTGCTGAAATCCAGCACTGAATGTCGATGAGGGACCCTAAATGGGTCACTTCAGAGATCTGCGGTGGAGAAACAAGGTATGAATTATTCCAGAGATACATGTAATAATATTAGTAATCATGCAACAATATTTTTTTTTTTCAAAAATACTACATGATCACACTATCATACACCGATCAGGCATAACATTATGACCACATTCCTCATATTGTTTTGGTCCCCTTTTGGTGCCAAAACAGCCCTGACCCGTCGAGGCGAGGACTCCTCTAGACCCTGAAGGTGTTCTGTGGGATCTCTCCTTTCGGAGGTTGGGCCTCCATGGATCAGACTTATTTGTTCAGCACATCCCACAGATGCTCCATGGATTGAGATCTGGGGAATTTGGAGGCCGAGTCAACACCTCAAACTCCTCAAACCATTCCTGAACCATGTTTGCTTTGTGTCAGGAGCATTATCCTGCTGAAAGAGCCACAGACACCAGGGAATACCGTTTCCATGAAAGGCTGTTCATGGTCTTCAACAACGCTTAGATAGGTGGTTCGTGTCACAGTAACGTCCACAGGTTTCCCAGCAGAACATTGACCCAAAGCATCACACTGCCTCCGCCGGCTTGTCATGTGTTCCCCAGGTAAGAGACGCACACGTGATTCATCAGACCGGGCTCTGTGGTCCAGTTCTGAAGTCCCACTGTTGGCTCTTTCGGCGGTGGACAGGGGTCATCGTGGACACCTGACTGGTCTGCAGCTCCATACGCAACAAACTGATGCTCTGTGTGTTCTGACACCTTTCTATCAGAACCAGCATGAACTTCAGGAGCAGTTTGAGCTCCAGGAGCTCGTCCGTTGGACCGGACCGCACGAGCACGGTCATCGACGAGCCTCGGCCGCCCGTGACCCGGGTCACAACTGTTCCTTCCTCTCAACACTTTTGATAGACGCTGACCACTGCAGACCGGGAACACCCAGAGATGCTCTGATGGTCAAACTCGCTCAAATCCTGCCCCATTTCTCCTGCTTCCAACATCAACTTTGAGGACAAAATGTCCGATTGCTGCCTCATATATCCCACGATGAAGAGATGATCAGAGTTATTCACTTCACCTGTCAGTGTCATAATGTTATACCTGATCGGTGTATATGTCAATATTTGCTGGATGGAAACTTGAGGAACAGAATAAGGAAAACACAAACACAGAAACAAGAGCAAAACATTTGGCTTTGATGAAAACATGTTTTGCCTGATTTATAAGTCTTTTTATCTAGTGAGGAACAGTAAAATGTCCTTACAAGTCGATTGTTATAACATTTCATTATATAAGTTAAAACATTCAGCCCTCACAAGAATAGCCAAACCTGTGAACACACACACACACACACACGTTGTGTTTTCATGTTTTATGGGGACATTCCATAGGCATAATGGTTTTTATACTGTACAAACTGTACATTCTGTCCCCTTACACTACCTCTACCCCTAAACCTACCCATCACACAAAATGTTCAAAAAAGATAATTCTGTATGATTTATAAGCTTGTTTCCTCATGGGGACCAACAAAATGTCCCCACAAGATCAAAATTTACTAGTATTACTATACCCGTGGGGACATTTGGTCCCCATAACGTAGGGAATACCCACACACACACACACACGTTGTGTTTTCATGTTTTATGGGGACTTTCCATAGACATAATGATTTTTATCCTGTACAAAATTGTATATTCGGTTCCCTACCCATCACAGAAAACTTTCTGCATTTTTACATTTTCAAAAAAAACACTTAGTGTGATTTATAAGACATTTTTCTCATGGGGACCAAAAACTGTCCCCACAAGGATTTCATATATTGCCATCTTTGTGGGAGCATTTTGTTTCATAATGTAGGGTTTACCTGAACACACACCAAAGCCATAACTGTGTCTTAAACGTTGAAACGTTAAAAGAGATTTAAGGGAATAACGAAAAAGAAATGAGTGATAAAAGTTCCAGGTCTGTTGTAGTTAAGTCATCAATTTAAACTATTAATATGTCACACTCCGTTATGAATTTCTTTAATCATATCATATTAATAGCATGTTTTCGATTCAAAAAATGGAAATTAATAATGTTTAAATAAGTCATCAAATATTAAATGTTTAGCTACTTACTCTTTCATTGCTAAAATCAAAGCTTTGCATTGGAATTCACTCTCGAAGCCTCGCCTTCTTTGATTTGATTGGCCAGCTCACTCATTCTGACAGTGATGAGCGCTGTTAGACCTCGGGACAGGCCGGCCTAAAAACATTTTTTGGTCATCGTGACAACAAACAGAGCAGTACGTAATGGAATACAGCAGATTAGCTTCAATATTATCACATTTTGGGGTGGTCAGTTTGGCCATTTCTAATAATTGGTTGAGGAATTTTCCCCGTCAATGTCTGGCGGTTACAGCCTTGACACACACACATCTGTAGATGAGAGTCTCATCACATCTGTCATATTTGTAGAAGGAAAACCTCTGCGATCAAACCTCATCTGCTGTAGATTGACGGAAGCTTCATCCCTCGACAGCTGATGCTGAAATCAGTTCAAACGAATCCCACCTGATACGCTGAACATCTGACTGCTGAACCGGCGGTTTGTAATGAGGGATTTTCTGCTTCTTTCACTGTGGGAAACACAGACGCGCCGTTTTACTGCTCAGAAGTTGCTCTTTCACAGCTCAGAAACAACAAAATCGTTTAAGAGACATAAAAATAGACACACACAAGCCAATTGTTGGCATTCAGTACATGAGCTCACACTGAGATTTTTCCCAAAAGAACAAAAATATGACAAAGTTGATCTTTTTTAAATCTCAGTTGGTTCTGCAAGACATCAGTTAGATTAAATAGAAATCAAATTGAGATTTTTCCTGCTTTTCCAGAGAAATGTGTTTCCGCTAGAGGTGACACTGACACGATAGGCTACATCTACTCTCACACAGGGAAAAAAAAGCAGGGTTCTTCACCTGAGCGATATTCCCGCGGGAACAAGCAGCTCAAACTGTAATCAAAACTCTCTCAGAAAGAAAACGTCTGCTACTGTAAAACCAAAACCTCTGGAGAGCTGAATCAGTGAGCACTGAAGCTCTGACGAATCTCCCGTGTGCGATAAGAGCGATCGTTCAGGCACACGATTCATTTGGGAAGCGGAGAGAACCTTGTCTCTCTGGTGGCTGAAAAATACACAACAATTTGAAGTGTGACTGTACTATAACTCAGCGGCTAAAGGCCTCGCGGCTGTTTCAGCTGCGCCGTGTCAGATTAAGAAGCCGTTGACGGTGGCCGCGACACTCGATGGGCTTCCATCCTTCATCACGATAAAAAAAATTAATCGCACTGATTCTATCAACTTTTGTGGGCCACTCCAATCTGTTTTCAAGGACACAAGTTACCTCCTTTTGCCCAAGTTTTCCAATCTACTTATGTGTGTGTGTGTGTGTGTGTGTGTATATGTGTTTGTTTGCAGGTTTGGTGCGAAGTTTAATCTCGTTGACAAGGCAATCGCAAGCTCACTTCGCTTTATTTACTATATCTAATGGCAGACGGAGGATTTGGACTTCACTACTTGGAAGCAAAATCAATGGGTGTCATGTGTTACCTAATGAATCAATGCATGCTGGGAAAGATATTCCATGCAGAAGTAAACACACACAGACTCTTCAGAGATCAATTATTGCTGCAGGTCTGTATCAGATTGGTGAACTATTGAACTGTTTGGGAAATCGTTCACACACCAGCAAACCATTTGCAGGAAACTACCTCTGACCAGCTGTGATGGAAATATACACTCTAATAAATATTGGGTTATTTTTTCTACCCAAGTTCTGGGTTGAGCCTTGTGGGTGATTTTTGGAGGGGTTGTTTTTCCAGCGTTTGGGTAGTTTTTGTGTTACTCAGATCCTGGGTCAGGCGTAACAACCCAGCGTTTGGGTAGTTTTTGTGTTACTCAGATCCTGGGTCAGGCGTAACAACCCAGCGTTTGGGTAGTTTTTGTGTCACCCAGATCCTGGGTCGGACGTAACAACCCAGCGTTTGGGTAGTTTTTGTGTCACCCAGATCCTGGGTCGGGCGTAACAACCCAGCGTTTGGGTAGTTTTTGTGTCACCCAGATCCTGGGTCAGACGTAACAACCCAGCGTTTGGGTAGTTTTTGTGTCACCCAGATCCTGGGTCAGGCGTAACAACCCAGCGTTTGGGTAGTTTTTGTGTCACCCAGATCCTGGGTCGGACGTAACAACCCAGCGTTTGGGTAGTTTTTGTGTCACCCAGATCCTGGGTCGGACGTAACAACCCAGCGTTTGGGTAGTTTTTGTGTCACCCAGATCCTGGGTCGGACGTAACAACCCAGCGTTTGGGTAGTTTTTGTGTCACCCAGATCCTGGGTCGGACGTAACAACCCAGCGTTTGGGTAGTTTTTGTGTCACCCAGATCCTGGGTCGGACGTAACAACCCAGCGTTTGGGTAGTTTTTGTGTCACCCAGATCCTGGGTCGGACGTAACAACCCAGCGTTTGGGTAGTTTTTGTGTCACCCAGATCCTGGGTCGGACGTAACAACCCAGCGTTTGGGTAGTTTTTGTGTCACCCAGATCCTGGGTCGGACGTAACAACCCAGCGTTTGGGTAGTTTTTGTGTCACCCAGATCCTGGGTCGGACGTAACAACCCAGCGTTTGGGTAGTTTTTGTGTCACCCAGATCCTGGGTCGGACGTAACAACCCAGCGTTTGGGTAGTTTTTGTGTCACCCAGATCCTGGGTCGGACGTAACAACCCAGCGTTTGGGTAGTTTTTGTGTCACCCAGATCCTGGGTCGGACGTAACAACCCAGCGTTTGGGTAGTTTTTGTGTCACCCAGATCCTGGGTCGGACGTAACAACCCAGCGTTTGGGTAGTTTTTGTGTCACCCAGATCCTGGGTCGGACGTAACAACCCAGCGTTTGGGTAGTTTTTGTGTCACCCAGATCCTGGGTCGGACGTAACAACCCAGCGTTTGGGTAGTTTTTGTGTCACCCAGATCCTGGGTCGGACGTAACAACCCAGCGTTTGGGTAGTTTTTGTGTCACCCAGATCCTGGGTCGGACGTAACAACCCAGCGTTTGGGTAGTTTTTGTGTCACCCAGATCCTGGGTCGGGCGTAACAACCCAGCGTTTGGGTAGTTTTTGTGTCACCCAGATCCTGGGTCGGACGTAACAACCCAGCGTTTGGGTAGTTTTTGTGTCACCCAGATCCTGGGTCAGGCGTAACAACCCAGCGTTTGGGTAGTTTTTGTGTCACCCAGATCCTGGGTCGGACGTAACAACCCAGCGTTTGGGTAGTTTTTGTGTCACCCAGATCCTGGGTCGGACGTAACAACCCAGCGTTTGGGTAGTTTTTGTGTCACCCAGATCCTGGGTCGGACGTAACAACCCAGCGTTTGGGTAGTTTTTGTGTTACCCAGCTCCTGACAACCCAATTTGTATTAGTTATGAATGGGAGAAACTGCAATGCGCAACATGGTGGATTACATCCCGCCTTCTAAGTAAAAGAGCCAATTACTGATTGGTAAAGTCATTACATCACCACAGCTGCCGGTTCCCATAGAAACCCGAGACTCGCACTAGTTCAGCATATGTGCATTGGATCATCTCGCCTGAAAAATAAGCCTTTTTAATGCTGTTTGAGCATAAGAAACAACATTTATGGGACAGTTCATGTCACATTTTGTTGCTGATTTGAAATTTGTTGTTTAATTATGAGTTTTTGAGATTTCAGGATGCCCTCATTCAAATAGATAGGACTTTGTCTTGGATAGCCAAAATATCTACTCAGAGGCGTTGCAAATATGGCCGCCGAGTGAACAGACTTTCCTTGAAAGGGACTTTCGTGTTCTATCCTATATCTACCCAGCTCAAAATGTGTTGTTTTTAACTCAAGTGTTTTTTAGTGTAGTTTGTGTGTTGCACTGTAAGAAATGAATGGTTAAAGACTACAAAAATGCAAAATTCCCTTTTATGTAATGTGCGACAAAGCTGTTTGTGAAACGTTTACAGTTTCAAAGATCAGATAAAGAGTTTTTGACTCCCAAAAGAAAGAAGTGATTCTGAACTGCCTGAAACGAGTCATCAGTAATTCCAATCTCATCATTTTAACTAATTTGCATAACGCCAGCCTGTGGTCTTCATTGGCTGAACAGCGTCTGCTTTGCCCCGCCCTCAAACACTGTAGTTACTCATTGCTGTGAATCCACTTTATGAGATTGACACCATCGTTACTGTTTGTATCAAGTGCCGAGGAAGATCCGGAGATGAAGGTCAGATAATGGCTGTTTTGTTTCCAACGCACTGTAAGCGTCGACCGTGTGTCTCAAGATGTCGTAATCATGGTAAAAGTGAAACTATACTACATCCTGACAGACTTGATGGACGCCATCACCTCATTAGCCACATCTGCTGTTTTCAGGCGAATGACGTAAAAGCAAGTTCACACTTATATTCTGAAGAAAGGCATAAATGGGAAAAAAGTACCAGTAATTATCATTAATGAGGCTAATTTAGTGTGAAAACAGAAATGGCAGACAGTTTGACGTTCCACGGCGAGAGCTAATAATCACACAGGCTGTTCTTGGATGATAAAATGTAAAAGTAGCTGATAAAATATGTGTTAGTCGCAGATTAATCTGTAGTGCTTTGATTAAAGTGCTCAGCTGGGTTAACCTGTTTGAATAATTAACAGCTTCACATGGAATCAGTGACTCCCAGAGTGGCTGAGAAATTCATCAAGATACAGCGCTCTTGTTTAATGCTTCCATAATGGAGGTAATTTAAAGATGCAATGGATTACAGTATTATTACAAGAAGCTTTCTGCTGCTTTCTCTTACATACTGCAATCTCGATAACGATAAATACAGTATCATTGAGTTTTTTAATGCATCTTTAAGTCTTTTAAAATATATACTCATGTATGTGTGTGTGTGAGTTAATATCATAAATGTACAGTAAATGTGTAGTCTATAGTGTAAGTATAGAATTTTAAATTATAATAATGTTAACTAAAATTTAATAATGTAATAAAGAAATATATAACAGTTATACATAAATATATATTTAAAAAATCAAATATAAATTATATTTATGTATTTAATATAATATATATATATATATTAAATGATATGTTATGTATAAATTATATATATATATATATATATATAATATAAATATAATTTTATATATTTTCAATAATAAATAAATATACATATAATGTGTGTGTGTGTAATATTAATATTGTAATTCTTCAATACAAAAAAAATACATATATAAGTATATATATATATATATATATATATATATATATATATATATATATAAATTAATATTTTTAAACAATATAATACAATATAATATTGATATTTATATATTTATTTATGTAAAATATATGTTTATAATTATATAATATTATTATATAATTATAATGTGGTAAAATATTTTAATTAAATATTTATTTTGAATAATATATATATATATATATATATATATATATATATATATATATATATATATATATTCATATATTAACACAATATATATTTTGTTTTATAATAAAAATATTAGATTATTAAAAATATATATTAATAATTTATTTTATTTAAATCTATAATATGTCCATAGATTTTAGATTTTTTTTTTTATTAATTTGCATACGTTGAAACACCGAGGTTGAAATTGTCTAAAAAGGTACCGTCGTGAATAAAGAAAATAAAACACCCACATTGCACTACAAACCCTCCTAACATGAACATCCACTTACCGTCTGTCTTTCATGTTTTTCTCTCTCTGTGTTTTACTCTCTGACTGTGATTAATGGCAGCGAGAGACATTAAAATAATGATTATACAGCACGTGGTGTTTCTGCCTCTCCGGTGCAGCAGGGCTCATGGACCCTCGATGCTTATCAAGGACCAAATCTTCTCCGAGCAATTCAGGGCCACTGCGGACCGCGGTAAATCACCTCGAAATGGAGTATAGAGATTGAGGTGAGAGCGAGAGAGTCGGAGAGAAATAGAGAGCTGGACAGAGAGAGAGAGAGAGACAGCAAATGAAAACAAGTTACCAAAGGAACACTAAGAGTCATTCACTTCACCACGATGAGCACCGAACAAGTGCTTCATTTCAACAGTACTAATATTGTTTATCTGCATTGCAATGAGATAAATATTTCACACTTACAGCAGTCAGAAACGTACACATAATTAAACCTCTTCTCTTTCTCTGTCCATTGATGTTCATACAGTCAACACTCTGTTCATGTCAAACACACCCTTGATTACAGTCATTAAACTCCTGCAGATGTTTGCCAGCACTGCAGATGGACTGTGACGCTGTTTATGAATGTTTACACTCATAACGTCAAAAGATCAGGATGAATCATTTCTGATTGTGGAATAACAGTTACTGACATTCAAAGTTTAAAGTTGACTTTGCCATCTCCATTACCATATCTATTAGTAATTACGTTCTCAGAGCAATAATGAAGCTCTGCCGCTGATTTGCAAGCGCTATTAAATTTCCTGAAAGAGCCTGTCAAAACAATTTTAGAGATACACACATGTACAAAATTGTTTGCATGATGAATCAACTTCTAATCGTCATTAATCAGAGTTATGAATACAAATACGTCGTGGTTTAATGCTCACTTTACATGCACGCTTTTATACAGATTTTTAATGTCATAACATTTAGATTTTTCCTCATTTCCCCAATTTTGCTTTGCTTGTAAACACCATCCCGTCACTTGTTTTAATTTGCGTATATCTGTTCATGTTTTGATATCTAGAGCAGGGAATTTTCTTGCATGCTTGGTTTACAAAAATCTGCTCATTATAAAAATTCAGGAAATGTCGAGTTATAACTGCACAGAAATGTTTTGTGGCTGTACATTCAAAACAATGTGCATTTAGCGTTTATTGCATTTTGCTTTCTGTAATTGTCTGTGGTAATCGACTTTATGTCACAGATGCTGAAGAGCTGAACTTGTATTGAACCTGAGACATTCCTGTAAGTATAATCAGAGTACGATCGTGCATGTAAACGCGTCGAACAGAATGAGCTGGAGTGGTAATTATGTCGAGTTGCCAATGACACTTTCAAGGCAATTGAATGGATTCATCTCAGCCTGTAAGATGGCATCACAGGAGGCCTTCTGGCTGTCAAAACCCACAGATTAAGAGAGCAGCTGCTAAAAAAATGAATCTAAGGGTCACTGAGATGCACAACTTTCAGCTGTCTGACAATATGTTCCTCTAAACATCCACATTATCTTCTTCATATGCGTCTGGATTAAGAGATGCTCTTTTCCTTCCTATGAATGAATGCATTTCCCAGTATGAAGTGTTCTATGCTTCTTGTTTGATGGCTGGAAACTGCTGATTGTGACGAAAACATGGCTCCGTTGTAACTCCACAAACAGTGGCGGAGAGAGTTCTGTCAACTCTGACAGCTGGAAGCCTCATTAATAAAATTAAAAGCATGCAAATGAACTTTTTCAGGTCGTTAATGGTGCGAGACTGCATGTTTATCCTCACTAAATGTGCTGTGATAGATATTATTAGATAATACTATCTTATGTTCCTCATGAAAGCATGCAGAGTTGCATTTCAGCTCAAAATCAAAACTTTGCATAATGAAAATTAAGCCTATTTTTTGGGGCTAAGTTAATTTGGGTATTTTGACATTATTTTGATGGCAACTGCTGCAAAAGTCACAGTTACAGCCAATCATATCTGATGGATAATGTACAGCTATGCAGATTTTTGACCAATGAGAGTTCACTGTGGGTAGAGCTTATATACATTTATATTACAAGTACATCAGCATTGTTGTATATGTTGTATATATATATTTTGTTTACAGACAGACAGAGGATAGATAGATAGATAGACAGACAGAGGATAGATAGATAGATAGACAGACAGAGGATAGATAGATAGATAGACAGACAGACAGATGATAGACTGACAGACAGATGACAGACAGACAGACAGACAGACAGACAGACAGACAGACAGACAGATGATAGACAGATGATGGATAGACAGACAGATGGATAGACGATAGACAGACAGAGATGATAGACAGACAGACAGATGATAGATAGACAGACAGAGATGATAGACAGACAGATGATAGACAGACAGACAATAGACAGACAGACAGAGAGATAGACAGACAGACAGACGATAAACAGACAGACAATAGACAGACAGAGATGATAGACAGATAGACAGATGATAGACAGATGATAGACAGATGATAGACAGACAGACAATAGACAGACAGAGAGATAGACAGACAGACAGACGATAAACAGACAGATGATAGACAGACAGACAGATAGACGATAGACAGACAGACAGACAGACGATAGACAGACAGAGAGATAGACAGACAGACAGACGATAAACAGACAGATGATAGACAGACAGACAGACAGATGATAGACAGACAGAGATGATAGACAGACAATAGACAGACAGACAGACGATAGACAGACAGACAATAGACAGACAGATAGACGATAAACAGACAGATGATAGACAGACAGACAGATAGACGATAAACAGACAGATGATAGACAGGCAGACAGACGATAGACAGACAGACAGACAGATGATAGACAGACAGACAGACAGATGATAGACAGACAGATAGATAGACGATAGATAGACAGACAGACGATAGATAGACAGACAGACAGATAGACGATAGACAGACAGACCGATAGACAGACAGACAGACAGACGATAGACAGACAGACAGACAGATGATAGACAGACAGATAGATGATAGACAGACAGACAGACAGACAGACGATAAACAGACAGATGATAGATAGACAGACAGACAGACAGATAGACAGACAGACAGACGATAGACAGACAGACAGACGATAGACAGACAGACAGACGATAGACAGACAGACAGACAGATAGACGATAGACAGACAGACAGACAGATAGACGATAGACAGACAGATAGATGATAGACAGACAGACAGATAGATGATAGATAGACAGACAGACAATAGACAGACAGACAGATAGATGATAGACAGACAGAGATAATAGACAGACAGACAGACAGATAGACGATAAACAGACAGATGATAGACAAACAGACAGACGATAGACGATAAACAGACAGACGATAGACAGGCAGACAGACGATAGACAGACAGACAGACAGATGATAGACAGACAGACAGACGATAGACAGACAGACGATAGACAGACAGATGATAGACAGACAGATGATAGACAGACAGACAGACGATAGACAGACAGACGATAGACAGACAGACGATAGACAGACAGATGATAGACAGACAGACAGACAGATGATAGACAGATAGACAGACAGACAGACGATAGACAGACAGATGATAGACAGACAGATGATAGACAGACAGACAGATGACAGACAGACAGATGATAGACAGACAGACAGATGATAGACAGACAGATAGACGATAGACAGACAGACAGACAGATGACAGACAGATGATAGACGATAAACAGACAGACGATAGACAGACAGACAGATAGACGATAGATAGACAGACAGACAGATAGACGATAGACAGACAGATGATAGATAGACAGACAGACAGATAGATGATAGACAGACAGACAGACAGATGATAGACAGATGATAGATAGACAGACAGACAGACAGATGATAGATAGACAGACAGACAGATAGATGATAGACAGACAGACAGACAGATGATAGACAGACAGACAGACAGATAGATGATAGACAGACAGACAGATGATAGACAGACAGACAGACAGATAGATAGATAGATCAAAAAAGATCAGCTCATTATATATTATTTGAGCCGAAAATAACAAATTTCTGGTGAAAATATGAGTTGCAAAATATGAGTCACTAAAAAAATAATTTAAATGTAGGTGTAGCAAAACTCAGAGGTCATCCGTCAGCAGATGCAGATGGCCTAATAACCTTCAACCCCGCACGGACCGCAGGCCCAACTCCCCGCCGCGCGTCTGCCCAGGTCTCTGCTCTCACCGGCTGACATCTAGACATCGGTAATGAAGACGGATGGACTGAACGCCGCACGGCAGACCGACTCCTCCCTGTACGGCCGTCTGCCAACATCCATCAGTCGCTCTCTGATGAGCATCACAACTCAAGCTGCAAACGAGCAGAGCGATGAGATCTTCACTGAGCTCTAGTGGGGAAATGGCAAGTGTGTTGTATAATTCAACCTCCGGATCGATACCGTCTCTCAGTTCCCCTCCGTTTAGCCTCAGAATTCACAGCTGCTCAATGGAGTTGATTCCTGCTTTCTCTCAAAGACAAGAGACCCTGATCGCAGCCTAAATTTACGTCTCTCAGGATACCAGTCGGCCCTTAAACTCCCTTACTCTCATAAATGCAACAACCTTGAAGATTTTCGAACAGACTCAAAGCATTCGAATTAGTAGAGCTGTCAATCAAGTAAAACAAAAGAAAAAGCATAGACCGACTACAACATAATCAGTGATTAATATTTTGTTGGTTCTCTCTTGGATGTGATCATGATGTCTGGACAAAAATGGTTTTGGCATTGCGTTATTATCACAAATAAATCACTTGACTCCAAGCACAACTGTGCAATATGACGATAAAATCTTTTAGCACAGTTTTAATAATATTTGAATAAAGGCTGATGATGTCATTTTTCCTTTAAAAGCATTACATTAGAAGTCGATATACTGTCCATTTCATATTTCAGTTTGTCAGTCAGTTTAAGGTTGAGTGCCACAGAAATGTCAAGTCAAAAAAAACAGGTCAAATTTTCCAAAGCATCTTCTAGAGAGCCATTAAATTCATGCATATCCGAAGCGACCTACATTACTTTCAAGCACACATTTGATCATGCATTTCCTGGAAATCGAATCCATGACCTTGATGTTGCTATTGCTGGACTGTTTGAGCTGAAGAAACGTGCATGTGAACGGCTTCTCATTCATTCTGTGCCGTCTGAGGGCAGAAAAACCTGATTATGTACGGGTCAGGGGCATCATTATGCGTGTTCCTGTTTTTAATGCTTAATTAAACTTTAATGCTTTATTATAGTAACTTAACAGATTAAACCGACAGCCCTAATTGTAATGTAAAACTGTCAGATGATATTGAGATTATATTGCATTCACATGCAATCCTGTTTGATATGTATAAGAAATAATGTAGTCAGAAAACTTTTTTTCATGAAATTAAAAAAAAAGGATCATTAGTGGATTTACACTGCTAAATAAATAAATCAATAAATAAATATTAGATGATTAATGGTTTATTACATGGCCACTAAAATAAATAAATATCAATTAATGAATTAATTAATTAACACAAAAACTACCCAAACGCTGGGTTGTTACGTCCGACCCAGGATCTGAGTAACACAAAAACTACCCAAACGCTGGGTTGTTACGTCCGACCCAGGATCTGGGTAACACAAAAACTACCCAAACGCTGGGTTGTTACGCCTGACCCAGGATCTGTGTAACACAAAAACTACCCAAACGCTGGGTTGTTACGTCCGACCCAGGATCTGAGTAACACAAAAACTACCCAAACGCTGGGTTGTTACGTCCGACCCAGGATCTGAGTAACACAAAAACTACCCAAACGCTGGGTTGTTACGTCAGACCCAGGATCTGAGTAACACAAAAACTACCCAAACGCTGGGTTGTTACGTCAGACCCAGGATCTGAGTAACACAAAAACTACCCAAACGCTGGGTTGTTACGTCAGACCCAGGATCTGAGTAACACAAAAACTACCCAAGCGCTGGGTTGTTACGTCTGACCCAGGATCTGAGTAACACAAAAACTACCCAAGCGCTGGGTTGTTACGTCCGACCCAGGATCTGGGTAACACAAAAACTACCCAAACGCTGGGTTGTTACGCCTGACCCAGGATCTGGGTAACACAAAAACTACCCAAACGCTGGGTTGTTACGTCCGACCCAGGATCTGAGTAACACAAAAACTACCCAAACGCTGGGTTGTTACGTCAGACCCAGGATCTGAGTAACACAAAAACTACCCAAACGCTGGGTTGTTACGTCAGACCCAGGATCTGAGTAACACAAAAACTACCCAAGCGCTGGGTTGTTACGTCTGACCCAGGATCTGAGTAACACAAAAACTACCCAAGCGCTGGGTTGTTACGTCTGACCCAGGATCTGGGTAACACAAAAACTACCCAAGCGCTGGGTTGTTACGTCCGACCCAGGATCTGGGTAACACAAAAACTACCCAAACGCTGGGTTGTTACGCCTGACCCAGGATCTGGGTAACACAAAAACTACCCAAACGCTGGGTTGTTACGCCTGACCCAGGATCTGGGTAACACAAAAACTACCCAAGCGCTGGGTTGTTACGTCTGACCCAGGATCTGAGTAACACAAAAACTACCCAAACGCTGGGTTGTTACGTCTGACCCAGGATCTGAGTAACACAAAAACTACCCAAACGCTGGGTTGTTACGTCCGACCCAGGATCTGGGTAACACAAAAACTACCCAAACGCTGGGTTGTTACGTCTGACCCAGGATCTGAGTAACACAAAAACTACCCAAACGCTGGGTTGTTACGTCTGACCCAGGATCTGAGTAACACAAAAACTATCCAAACACTGGAGAAATAACCTCCCAAAAAAGCAGCAGGTTTGGTCGAGATGTTTCTAATTTCTATAAGCTTTTAAACATAAGCATTTCTTGAAAACCATGCAGATGCTACAGTTTTCCAAATCTAATAGATCATTGAGATTGAGCAAAATTATTGGGCAAAGCCAGTATAAAAGACAACACACTTGTTCAAAACAATAGTTCTGCAAAAAGAAAAAAGCAGCATGAGAACGCACTATGAAATTGTTATGAAAATGTAAAACCCATACAATTTAATTCAAGCTCACGCAGCGCTTCAAGACAAGAGCAATAATATTGGAAGATTTTGCCATGGCAACATGAGAAGCGTGCCCTTTGAAATTGCTATCAGGGAATTTAAAAAAGAAGAAATAAATATAAAATTCAAGAGTCCAAGGTGTTTTTGTGTGCAAAAAAAAAAGAGAGAGAGAGAGTGGGAGCTTTAGCACAGCTGAGATAAGGCGGACAATGCTATCAGCTCCCAGTATGAACGGTTCCGGTGTCTCGCCTCTGATGGTTTTAACGGGAGCGCGAGTCTCTTTCTGCGGGATTAACTCCAAACCAGCGTTTATGGGAAGAATGAATGAGGATGCAGAGATAAGACACAAACAGAGCTCCAGAGGTCACTGTTTATCATGTTTAACTCACTCATACGACACATAAAACGAAACAAAGGAATCAATCAACTGATTTCATGACACTGGATTTAAAGTGACAGTTCACCCAAAAATGACAATTCTGTCATCAGTTATTTCAAACCTCCATGAAACAAAAACTTCGGAAAAAATATCTTTATTTTGTTGTACACAAATGTTATTTGGACACCTTTTATTGTCACAGTATGCGCATCTTTTCAACTACACAGTGCAAAATCAATGCTTTTATCACTTGTTTCTGCTCCTTTTTTGGCTGAATCCAAAATCGCACCCTAAACCCTCAATCACTATTCCCTACGTTAGTCCACTAAGGAGTGCATGAAAACGAGTGAGCAAATCTGGACAGCCGTTGAGTGTACATCAGCTATACACGTTCTTGCGGTCCATTATGGGATTGAATGAGTGCACTCGATAGCGTCCACTATGGTTTCGGACACCACTACAAATGGCTGTCCCATCAAATAGTGCCCTATTTAAGGGTATAGGGGGCGATTTCAGATTCAGGCTTTGTCTGTTTTGATTTGGAGATTCAGTACTCTTTCAGAAGAGACGTAATAGTAATAGCGCCCCCTATCATATAACGAAAGCTGGACAATTCCGTCAATGAAGGGGAAAGAATTAATTAATTGAATAAAAGTATCGCTTTTTGTTTCAAAACTTTCATACAAACCTTTGAATGGAAGTGTAAACTTTGATATAAATAAAATATGTATGACTCAATGGTGAAAAACTGTTAATTTACATTCAAAACTGAAACGAATACGAAAGGAGTTCCTGAATTTGAATTGAAACCTGAAGAATCGTAATGCAAATTTGATTTTAAGGAAGGATTAAAACGGAATGTTCTTTTATTCTAACCTAAAACTGAAGTTTTGCCAGACTGTCATGAGAAACGAACACAAAAACACATCCATCCGAGAAGCCCATGAAGCTGTTCATTTCCACTTCCTCTTTCAGAAAGAAAGCTCATGTCAGGCAAAAAACAAACTCTCCATGTCGCCGCTCATATTCTATAATCCAGAATCACAAACAGCAAAAGAGGGAACCGCTGCTGACAAAACATATTTATCAAACGCACAGGTATTGTTTATTTTATGAGGTGCGTTTGATTGGCAGTTTGGGGACGGCGAGCAGCGCCTGATAACACACACAAACAAACGATGAAAAACAACGCTTCCCTTCATCACGGGCGGGATTGTGAACGTGTGCGGTATGATGTCAGTGACCGCCACGTCTGAAGCGCCGTTCAATCAACACCGCTTTGAATATGAATGCAGGTTAATTTTTTATAATGCAGCCTGTAATTATCACATAAAACAGGTTGAGTGTTTATCCTCATGTTTTGTACATTACAGCTCAGTTTGGAGAGATTTCCTTTTACACAAAAATATTTATTAAAAATACCTGTTTCCAAAACTTGTTTCCATGTGTTACTCAATCCAGCTCCAAATCTCTAGACATGAAGACATCATTCCTGCAGCTCAATGGAGAAAATAAAGTGATGTATGGGTTTCAACATCGAGAACTTCCTTTCATAACATCCATGAATTATGAAATTGTTATTGGTGTTACTCAAGTATCCTGGTAATTCAGTTATACTGAATCCAAGTTTTGGTGTTTTATGTTGCTTCATGAAAATATGTATTGCACAAAAATATGATAGCTTTGTGTGATTATTAGAACTGAAGCCCACATATGCCAAACAAGAACAAAAAATCATGCTCAAATCATTTTTGTAATGAGGAGACAGCAGGATGGGATCCAAATGCAGCTTTATTAAAGATGTGGACAAAACAGGCAAGGGTCAAAACAGTGGCAAACAGGTTTGGAGGAGAATAGGCAGAATCGTAGTCAATATCCAGGCAAATAGACAGAGAAAACAGTAAATCCAAGGGGCAGGCAGCGAATGTTCAGGAAACAGGAAAACAGGTAAAAACAGGACCAGGAAAACAGACACGGGAGTAAACGTTCAGAAATGACAGGGTAACCAAATCAAGACTTCGCGGGGAGTGATGTGTGATGGTGTTTGTATATGGTGTGGGTGATGTGGTGCAGCTGGTGAGGTAATCAGTGAATGGGTACGAGGCTTATGGGAAATGTAGTTCGTGTGAATGAATGAGAGTGTGAGTGAGTGAAGAGTAGTCCATGGTGAAGTGCCCTCTAGTGGTGATCACTGGCACTTCAGCTAACAATCGTGACAGTAATTATGGTAGAAAAATAAATTGAGGAAAAAATTCAAAGTTCTGACATAACTCAATTATGACATAAAAGTCAAATTTTTGAATGCCATAATTACAGCATTTATCAATTTTAACAATTCATAATTTAAATTATTCTCATACTTTTTGTCATAAATTTAGCTTAATCTCATAAATATGACTTATTTAGGGTTATAGTTTCGACTTTTTATCTCATAATTCTGACTTAGTATGTTTAGCAATTTTACGTTTGTCATAATTTTGACTTTTTGTGAATTTTGTAATCCCATACTTATGAATTTGTAAATTACTATTTTTATGTCATAATTATGACTTTTTTATGTCACAATTTTCATTCTTTTTACGTCAGATTCATAATCCCATACTTTTGAATTTGTGTCATAATTACTACATTTTTCATCTTAAAATTCTTTTTATTTCACACACACACACGTCCTCATATTTCATGTTTACGTCGTAATACCAGTGTAATACCATGACATTATACACATTTGTGTCCTCATAAATCATGAAAATGCACACACATATATATATATATATATATATATAAATCATGTTGAAATGCAAATAAGATTTAAGAGCACTTCTCATTTCAGTGAATGTGGCTGAATAACATTATTATCAGATTTTTCCTAATAATGTTTAATGTGTAAACTCAGATTACAGCAAATATAAGGTTCAAATTGGTTCTGTTTTTCCTCTTTAGCAAGGTTTTGTTCTCCATCATGACCTTCTTAACGTAACCGAGCGCTCCAGTGAACAAGTATGCATTAGTGTCTTACTTCTGTAGCTCACGTCTGAACCGTCACCATCGGGCCGGTCTATCGTTCCCCCTCAGGGATCATTACACACGTCAGGATTCCCCGCTAATAAGTACTTTAAGCATTATCATTTAGGACAAGCTCAATTGTGACCTACATGCTTTTCTCTTGCTTTCATTTACATTTAAATGATTCTCGACTCAGAGGACGACTGCGGCTACGTTTCAACCTTGCCTCATCTGTCCAACCTTTCTGAACAGCATCGAGAGCATATTCTTCCATGTAATAATAGTCTGATTGTATTGTATGCACACATTTGATAAATCTCCGAGCTTCTTTTCACACTGAAAGATGTCTATAACAAATACAATGAGTGCTATTGTCACTCAACTTGTGATTATATTGATCTGTTCTTTACAAATCAACTGTAATATGCTGGAAAATGCTGATAAACACTGACTGATTCATTCGTTCCTTCAGAGCATGTAATGATGAGATCAGTGGACGAGGATGAGTGTGTTTGTACATGATCTTGGCATCGGCTCCAGCTAAAACAGACACAATTCCCATAAATGCATTTTGTTCCAGTTAGTGAGGAAATAACATTTGGAATTGTCTGAAAGGAGCGTGACATGTGGAAAGAGGTTTAATGTGAAACACACTGCGCCACTATCTGAATGGAAACAGAAGATGGAATTACTTGTTATCTTCAGTAAAAAGGACACACATAATGTTAAAGCTAAAGCCACAGTTAGTCTGGGAGGATTTACAGAGTTTTTACTGAAAACATTCTTTTAAAAAAAAGGTTCTTTACTGGCATGATTCCATTTAGAACATCCATAGAAACATTCCACTGGACAAAAGGTTCTTCACAGTGGAAAACAGTTCTTTTAAGAGCTTTGCATTTAAAGTTTCTTTGGGGAACAAAAAATGGTTCCTCTTCGGCATCACTGCAAAAACACCTTTTGGACCCTTTATTTTTAAGAGTGTAGGATTTGTGCTTACATTAAAGATAGGCCTGTTTTCAAACCTCCAATCCGTTTATTTAAATACCAGTGTGTCGATATTACCGTTTCATGAAGCTTTTATTAACATACGACAATATTTAGTTATTTCATGGTCCGAATGCTGCATATAGGAATAGTTTTCAAAAACTATTTTGACTGTCTTTATAAACAAGTGTTTGAAATAATTAATAGTTCTTAAAGAATTATTCTTATCGGAAAAATTCAGCTAAGAGCTGTTCATTTTGTGCAGCACAAAAGAGATGTTTATCAGAATTTTCATATTTTGTTCCATAAAATGAAATCCAATGCAGCTTCAAAAACATGAAAAAGCACCATAAAAGTACACACACACGTCCTCATATTTCATGTTTACGTCGTAATACCAGTGTAATACCATGACATTATACACATTTGTGTCCTCATAAATCATGAAAACGCACATACACACACATGTGTATATATATATATATATATATATTGTCACACCTCGTCTCACCTGATCACCACATGGACTTTTAGTTTGTTGTCATTTTCACAGTCACATGTTCCTTTGTTTGTTTGTAGTTCCCGCCACAATCCGTTTCCATGGACACCAATCTAATCACCACAGCGGATCACTATCAATCATCTCGTTATCCCCTGTGCTCAGTGTATTTAAGTTCAGTTCTGTTCTTCCCTCTTTGTCTGGTATTGTATGTGTATGCGTTGGATGTTTCTCTGTTGGATTACCTGTTGGAATTGCCTGTTTGGATTACATAAAGTTTACCTGTTATTTACTTCGTCTTCGTGTTTATCTGTACACCCAGCGTTACAGAATACCAGACCCAAAAGTTTAGCGGCGTGATTTGTAGCCTTTTTTTTTATTGTTTTCGTGTACGTGTCTTTTCTTTTCCCCCCTGCACCATGGACCCACTTCTGGGAATGAAGCTACTGTGCCTTGAGCAGCAGGACCGCTCCCTCAAGGCACATTTGGAAGATTTCCTCGACCTGGTTCCAGCCACAACTTTCCCGGACGACTGTCTCTGTACTTTCCTCTATGCTGGTCTCAACTCCGCTACGAAAGAGCAGTTGTCCGGGGAAGGGCCTCGGGGGAGCTTTAAGGACTACGTCGAGTGGGTGCTGGTGTCATGTGATTCGCCGCTCACAGTGGATGACACCAGCCCCACAATCTACCCAGTGCCCAGCCAACAACATCCTGACGGCAAGGACCGGAAGCATGAGCCCACCGCGGACCGTGAGAAGGACGTGGGAGTGATGTACGAGCCAGCGCTGGCAAGAGCGACCGAGCCGCACATCACCACGGAGCCTGAGCAACACGGGACGGACCAGGCGTGTGAGCCAACGGAACCGGCCTTCGCCGAGGGAATGGAAGGGAGCCATACCAACCCGTCCGCCACTGAGAGTGAGTGTGGGGCTCGCACTGGGGAAAATTTTCTCAAAGAGGAGAAACTGCTCCTAGCTATGTCTTCGTCTGAACCAGTCCATTGTATCCCTAAATCTTCGGCCCCGCCCAACCTCCCTCTCCCACCTCCTCTTCGGAAGTCTATTGCTGAGACTGTTTATTTGGTTTTGGAGCCTAGCAGTGCGCTCCAGTCCCCAGCCACGCCTGTCACCCAGTCATCGCCGCCTCCCATCTGCCCCTCTACGCCCATTCAGCCTCCTCTCAGTGGCGTGTGTCCATCTCGGGACTTCTGGGAGCCACCTCTTCCTGGGTGTGAGGAACCCGTGGCTCCGCCTCCGGCCTCGGAACACTCCAGTCCCCCTCGACCCGTCGATCTGGCTCCCTCGCCTATGCTCCTCCCTCCCTCGTCGTCGACAGGTACCATCGAGCATTCGGTTTCACCGGGCTCCCTCGGAACGTCGGTTACGCCTGGGTCGGACATCGCCACGCCTCTGCTGCGGACCTGCGGGCCATTCGCTGCTCTCTGGCCCTCCACCCCTTCCGCTACAGCTAGCTCCGCCCTCCCTCAGGCTCCTCCTCCGCCCTCGGTCGCTCCAGCTCCACCTCTGCCCTCTGGATCCCTGCCTCCTCCTCGGTGGGTCGTCGCGGCGGCTCAGTCGCGATCGCCCAGGCCATCGGGGTCCCGTCGCTACCTCGGCACTCCGGCTACGCGGTGGGCTCCTTACTCCATGGCATCGTCGCTTCCGGTCATCCCCATGGTGGCGTCACCAAGAACATCACCATGGATCCTCCCTCCTGCGACGCCGCCATGGGGCGCAGCCTTGGCTGTGGCCTGGGTATGTCACCATCTGCCTCTGCTCAAGGCTCCAGACTGGCTTTCACCACCATCCACACCACCCTGGACTCCTGTTTCCTGCCTCCTCCTGGTCGGCCGTCCACCTCCTAAACCACCGCCTACATCTTCTGCCCATCTCTTCATCCCTTCGTCCTCTTTACGGCACGAGGACGTGCCTTCCGGGAGGGGGCGTTATGTCACACCTCGTCTCACCTGATCACCACATGGACTTTTAGTTTGTTGTCATTTTCACAGTCACATGTTCCTTTGTTTGTTTGTAGTTCCCGCCACAATCCGTTTCCATGGACACCAATCTAATCACCACAGCGGATCACTATCAATCATCTCGTTATCCCCTGTGCTCAGTGTATTTAAGTTCAGTTCTGTTCTTCCCTCTTTGTCTGGTATTGTATGTGTATGCGTTGGATGTTTCTCTGTTGGATTACCTGTTGGAATTGCCTGTTTGGATTACATAAAGTTTACCTGTTATTTACTTCGTCTTCGTGTTTATCTGTACACCCAGCGTTACATATATACATACATACATACATATATATATACACCCACACACTTACATATGTACGTATGCATATATATATATATATTTGACAGAAGGTATTTTGTCCTCATATTTCATGTTTACGTCGTAATACCAGTGTAATGCCCATGTCAATATACACATTTGTGTCCTCATAAATCATGAAAACACGCACACATTATACACACACACACACATTATATATATATATATATATATATATATATATATATATATATGTATTTATATACAGTCTTCCTTTAATGTTTAGGACAGAGGTATATTGTAAATATTTGTCCTGAATCAACAGGATTCTGCAGGTTTTCACATATTTTTGCCAGATGCGAATCAAAGTTTGGAGCTGGCAGACAGAATATGGTCCTCCCACCTCTCTTTGTTTCATACATTTTATTTTGGGTTATTGCCACCAGGCCGAACTCTGAAGTCTCCCAGGGAACGATTAGATGTATTCCAGTGCAGGATTTGTAGGCGGGAGCGGGCCGACTGAGAATAGATGCTGTTTTTTAATAATGCATTTGTGAAACACATATGCACAACAAAGAACTCACGTGACGGATACGATTGGATAACTGGACTAACCAGCGGACCAATCGCATCGCAGGATCTCAAACGGTGGTTCTGAAACACAGTCAAAGTCTGTCATCGTTTGGTTTTTAGATCGCCGCAACTTTTTTATTACTATTTTTATAAAAATTATAAAAATTTTATTATTATTTTGAAGTGAGTGTTTTGTGCAATACTCCAATTTTTTTGAAGTTAAATTCACAAAACATAGCTTGCCTGCATCAAAGAGGGTTTTATGCTAATCAACATTTTTGTTATTCATGACATTATTGAAAAAAAAAAACCAGCTTTGTGGCGAAAAAAAAAATTGCATGAAAAAAGGCCTGAAGAAAGTTAACATGAATCATAAGTGGGTGGACATTTAAAATTCTGTCGGAGTGTAAATGAAAACTGAGAGCCAGAGTAGATGTTCGACATTCAGACATGAAGTTTTCGGCCCTTTCTGACCACGAGCGTCTTCTGGGAGAGAGTGATTTGCTTTAGCCATTAACCTCTGGATGGTCCTAATTACAGAGCGCAGATACCTGGACATCACGTGACCTCACAGGGTAATTACAGACGCCAGGAATCATAAACGAGGACGTCGAAACACGCGATTCTCCTCCGTACATGAAGATCTTTCTAGGTCCCGTCTTCAAAGACTCAATGCCGTTCTAATTCCAGAGTTACACTTTGAAGAGCCCGACAGGCCAAAGGTTTGAGCTGCGCCCAGTCTTTCTCCGCAGAGTGATAAGTCATGGGGATTTGGTGTGATTTTATGGGATGGAGCCGCTCGGGCTTTGATGTCTCCGGTTACCTAAAATTAGATGTTGAATGGAACGGCGTGCAGGTACAAAAAGGTGCCTTTGAGAAACGATCTGGGGCCAAAGGTTAAAGTGGACTAATTTACTTTACTGTCACGGGCCTGTCAAACGAGAGAGAGAAACAGGTGAAAAATACATCCGCGGGAACAAGAACTTTAATAAAACGACTGCTTTAAATATCTGTTGCCTTTTTCATTTTCAAGGGCGAAACCGCTCGAGGGACCCGACGCGCTCGCAGAGCGACTTCATGTGCGACGAACGGGTCAGTAAAGTTGGGTTTTCAAAGTTTCAGCACAATTGTCCTCTTTCTATTGGCCTGTATTTTCACCTGAAGAACAAATAATGAGGTTTTTATCTCTCAGAGACATATTCTATATATATATATCTCAATATATAAATATACCAACTATATATATAGTTTATCAGCACAAACATATATATATATATAGTTTTTAGTGCCGTCAAACAATTAATAGCATTAGTTTACATAATATATGTGTACTGGGTATATATATAATTTATATATAAATACACACACATACATGTTTTTATTTTTAAGAAATATTTACATGTATATTTATAAATAATTTATATTATATATAAATATTATATATATATATATATATATATTTATATATATATATATATATATTGTTAAATATATACATGCATGTGTGTATTTATATATAAACATATTACACACATACATTATGTAAACACAAACGTTTATTTTGGATGTGATTAATCATTTAACATAATGAAAGTAAATCAAATATAAATATTAGAAAAGAAAACTTCCATCTGAAGCAATAAAATTGCTAAAACTTAAATAAATAAAACTAAATAAAAGCTAAATAGAAATATAAAAGTTAAAGCACATTAAATGACTAAAAGCAAACTAAAAGAAACAGAAAACAAAAATCAAAGCCAATTAAAAATATGAATAAATACTATAGTAGTATATAAATAAAACTAAAATAACCCACATATAAATACACACATATATATACGTATATACATCGGTGTGTGTGTGTAATAATATATAAAATATTACTATTTTATTAATAATAATTACATACACACACAAACATGCACTTAAATATACAACACTTTAGAAGAAGGTTTCATTTGTTAACATTAACTATACAAGTTAACATGACTTAACAATGGAAAACACTTCTAAAGCTTTTAATAATCTGAGTTATTGTTAATTTCAACATTTACTAATACTTTGTAAAGTCAAAAGTTGTATCTGTTTATAATTAACAGACCTGAACTGACATGAACGAACAATGAACTGCTGTATATATATATATATATATATATATATATATACACAGTAACTGATATTTAATTTTAAGATGTGATTTCCATAATGTGAACATCATCAAAATGTGTTAACTTCAAACCCAAATTTACTGAGGATCAAATCCTGTTCAAAAATCCAGTTACCCTGAGAAATACATCATAATAAAGCTGCAAAATAACGGATTCATATTGACTTGATGAACGTAATGCGTTAAGCGCGTAATGGTTCCTGCGTTCAGTCGTTCTTCTCAGATATTGTCTCAATGTAATGTAATATTTGAATGTCTAATGCGTCTCTCCACAGCATGTGATCTCAAACAGATGTGATGTTATGAATTGGTGGGAGAATGTGAAGCTGCGCTCTGATCCTCATGCTGAAGATTACAGGCGGTAATGAGACGTGGCCGTCTGTAATCTCAGACTTTATGCCTCTAGATTGTTATTTCAGAGCAGTGACAATGCTCATTACGGAACAATAAAGGCCTCCGACGTTCCTGGTTGAAAAGCTGGAGTAAAATATGATGTCGTTGAACTGATGCTGTGCTGAACACACTGATGAAAATGAATCAATGCACCTTCCCGTCTGGAGCGCAAACAAGTTTAATTCTTATTTAACAAAAAGAGTAATGCTTGGTTTCAGTTGCATTATTTCGGGAGAACATTGATTTGTAGTTGTCCACACTTGGGTTCAACCTGACATGTGATCATGTCACACAACAAAGGGGGCGGGGCCATGTTGGGCTGCTTTAGAGTTGTTGTAGTCGAGTGTTGTCGATGCCGTCATTTTACGCCGGACCGCTTCACAAACGAGGGTGGATTCAAGGAAAAAAGATGAACGTGACGACACGTGCTAGTGATGAGTTGATCAACTCCACAGCAACTACATCAATTTATCCACTAACCGTTCAGAAACTTCTTCCTGAGTCTCTCCATCAGTTTGAACACTTTCCTCATTTTGTCTGCGTGAGATTCTCCAGCTTTGTTGTTGTTGAGCTGTTAAAGCTCCGCCCTCTTCTGGAGCAGCAGCTCATTTGCATTTAAAGGGACACACACAGGGGCAAATTTGACAAGTTATAATAAATGATCTGTGGGGGATTTTGAGCTGAAACTTCACAGACACATTCTGGAGACACCAGAGACTGATATTACATCTTGTGAAAGAGGCATAATAGGTGCCCTTAAACACATCACATTATTACAGTTGCAGGAATATCATCGAATCATCTACATGTTTTTCGAAAAGCAAACAGTATATGACACCATCAAAGACACCGCAGAAGTGTTTTGACAGATGACAGCGAGGGGTTAATCGCATCTTCTCCACTCTCCACCGCACAGCACTGGATCAATACGTCTCCATGTTTCTCTCCCGCTCACAATTTACAAACCTGATCTGGTCTGACCCAGCCGACCCTAAACCTGGCAGCCAGGATATTTCTGACGGTGTTCTGTAGGTGGGCACATTTCACCCCGAGGAAATCTATTCTCCCTTAAGTGTCTATGTGACTCTTTACTTGTATATTTATGATTTTTGCTTACATCGGGATCTTTGATAAGTGCTTCCGCTGACTCCTCACTTGGTCTCCTACCTCTTCACTCATTTGGAAGTCTATCCTGAAACGAATAATTTCTCTTGTATTTTCTTTCTCCTCTCGATTCATACTTTTTGGCTGTACAAACCGATGATATACTGCGCTTCTTTTTACTGTTACAGACTAGCATGTTCATATCGACCCAAGTTTCAGCACTGTCAAAGATTCAACTTATTTATTTGGAGCTTTATGAATTATAGATGTCACAAAACAGTATCTGCGTTCCAGGCGTAAAACCTCTTTGTAAAGCCAATGGAGAGAAGCGTGGAGAAATGCTGAGTAAGACTCTGCTTTTCTCAGAAGATATAAAGCATTCTCGCCCATGCAAAACTCATCATTCACTCTCTGCATCTGTAAAAAAATAACACTAACAGCATCGCCAACAATTCAAAAGTAGTCGTGCATTCTGACAAAATTGTTTTTATTGGCAAGTAATATATTATAGATGTTATTAAAGTTATGAACACATTCTGAAGGACCTCAAAAGTAAAGTCATTTGGGTGAGTACATGATTTTTTTGGCTTAACTCTTCCTTTAAGCACTTTTTTTTAACAAGGGAGCAAGAATCTTAGAGGAAGACAGATTAAATAAAGCAGACAGCCTTCACGGGTTTATGGGGTTTGTTTTAAGATGTTCAATTATAGTAGACTTGATAAGTTGGCACTGAAGCGTCCGCGCTGTTATTAATCATGCACGGATGTCAAAAACCAGACTGAGCGAAAGGGTGATTGAACAGGTACGGAAGGGTTAAAGTGTGGATTTTCTGCATGGGTTCAAGTGATTGCAGGTCAATAGCAATCACTCAAACTCAGGAAAAATCATAATTTTTTTTTTTTTTTAAATCAATAGAAAGTTGAGGTGAGGTTATTGAACAGTTTGAACTTGAGCTTGGCACCAAGAGCTTGGGAAGGGGTCAAATGGTTTCCGTTTAAATCCCAACTTTGGTCTTTGTTAATCAAATGCTATTCAGAAGAAGTGGTCTTCGGTTCAAGTCTCAGCCCTCGTGAATGCACTTCTTCAAATGTGAAGTGGCTTCCGCTGGGATGCTCATAGTCACTCTTTTAATTAGCGCTATTGGCGATACACTGAGTGTCATGTGGTTCCTTCTCTTCATTCTGAATGCAAACTGATTTGGATTGAGAAGACTGAAAGCTTCAAGACTCAATCGGAAAAGCCGCACATAGACGTGCAGCAGATCTAATATCTTATTGTATTTGAGGACGGAAAAGTTCTGAAATTATGAAGAGTGAGGTGATTTTATATAAACATTTTAAAATAATTGCATCTGTGTACAAATTTTATTCATACAATTTATACTTGATCACATTTAACATAACGTGTGTATGTGTGTGTGTTATATTTAACAGTAATGGGGGCTCGTCCGGGATAATTTTCTTATGATTGGCCCACCCAGGGACTGTTACAGGAAGAATAGCAATGATACAGGTTAGGGAAATGTATACATTGGATTAAGGGTTATATATATAATCAGGTCTGGGTAGGTTACTTTTAAAATGTATTTCACTACAGATTACAAAATACATGCTTTAAAAAGTAATTTGTAACGTATTTCGTTACATTACTCAAGTTTAGTAACTTAATCTAAATACTTTAGAATACTTTGGAATACTAATAAGTGTGGAACAAACACAAAAAAGGTCATTGCAAGTTTTTATCTCACAATTCTGACTTTTTCCCTCACAATTGTGTGATATAAAGTTGCAATTGTGAATTATAAAGTCAGAATTATGAGATATAAACTCACAATATTGAGAAAAGTCAGAATTATGAGATATAAACTCGCAATATTGAGAAAAGTCAGAATTATGAGATATAAACTCACAATATTGAGAAAAGTCAGAATTATGAGATATAAACTCGCAATATTGAGAAAAGTCAGAATTATGAGATATAAACTCACAATATTGAGAAAAGTCAGAATTATGAGATATAAACTCGCAATATTGAGAAAAGTCAGAATTATGAGATATAATCTCACACTAAATTCACAATTGCAAGAAAAAAAGTCAGTATTGCAAGTTCATATCTCCCAATTCTGACTTTATAACTTGCAATTGTGAGTTTAAATCTTGCAAATCTGAGAAAAAGAAGTCAGAATTGTGAAACACAAACTCACAATTGTGAGGGAAAAAAACAAATTGTGAGAAAAAGTTGCAGTGATGAGTGAATAATAAAATGACTCACAAAACATGAAAACAGTGGAAAACATGAATCTTAACTCCTCTTTTTCAGACGGTCAGAGAATCACCAATCGCTGTTTAAATGACATTAAAATTCAAAGTAATCACTTTGGTAATCTAAAACACTTTTCAGATGTAACTGTAATCTGATTACCACCCATTTAAAATGTAACTGTAATGAAATACAGTGACTCAAATTTTGTATTTCAAATACGTAACTAAGTTACTTGTATTTCGTTACTGTATATATATATATATATATATATATATATATGGCTTTTATTCAGCAAGGACACATTAAAAGTGAAAAGCGACAATAAAGACATTCATAATGTTACAAAAGATTTCTAGTTCAAATAAATGCTGTTCTGTTCAACTTTCTATTAATCAAAGAATCCTGAAAAATAAAATATATCATTGATAATAATCAGAAATGTTTCTTGATCATCAAATCATCATATCAGAATGATTTCTGAAGGATCATGTGACTCTGAGGACTGGAGTAATGATGCTGAAAATTCAGCTTTGATCCCTGGATATAAATTACATATTAACATAGGAAAGTCATGTAAATAATATTTTTACTGTATTTTTGATCAAATAAATGCAGTCTTGGTGAGCAGAAGAGATGTGTTTCAGAAACATCTCACCGACCCCAACTTTTAAACAGTATCAAACGCACAATTAATGCATTAATTATAATACTTTGGCAGATACAATGGTGATATTTTCGCAGGTGCTTAGCTTGAGTGATTTTCTTTTCTCTATGTTGTAATAATCAACACACTTTTGTCATTCACTCACAGTGAAACTGACGGCCGCTGGCTTCCATCTGCAATTATCTGACACAATAAACACATTAAAATGGCCCCCAGGGAGACAAACTATTATTTCTCTTCTCTGCATTGCCAACAAACAGACTCGAGTGACACGCCGGACTTTTGTGCGCCAAACACAATCTGTCTGTTATCAGGTATTGACATGGCGCTCACCTGCGAATGTTTACATCTGCAATCCAAAGGGACTAAAGGGGTCTTGCTTTGAGAAACCGACCCATATATATCACATCAGATTCCAGAAGAATCCAATAACTGGGAAAAAGATCCCAGTCTTGCTTCCTCTTTGCTAATTCCACAAACGTTGTTCGTCCAATATCAGCAACCCCGAGCGCAGGTCTCTGTGGAGGAATAGAAACGCAATCTAAATCCATTTCGTGTTTACTGAGGCCCTCAGACACACAAAGTGAAGGTAATAACCTTCAGCCTTTGCTTATCTTTCTGTTTCCAAAGCAAGTCAGTGAATATATAAGAAATTAAATAAATAACTGTTATATTCTTTTTTATCCTTCCACAGACTCGTGTGATGTTGACCTGAACTTCAAAAAAACGAAAATGTAGTCAGTACATATTCTCCTATCTACCTTTAAAGGACGCGGAAGAAATCAGAGCTTCAGGGAAGAATTTCAGACCAGGTTGATGCCAAATATCTCTCAAATGATAATCTCGAAATTGGATTAAACTTCAAGTGTGTTCGATTCTTGAGGTACATGTGTCGTGTTTGGACTTTGACTGTGAAGCTTAGATTACGAACATCTTCAAGCCCTCCAGAGACATCGTGGCCTTTTCTTCTGCATTTCTCTTTGGTGATTTCCATTATTTTAGAAATGCCAGATTCTGGAGTCCTTCTGTTTCCAGGTACACCAAACGTGACCAGCATCTGTATCTCTGGTTTTATTTTGTGCTCTTATTTTGAATAACTCCACTCATAATAGATTGGGGTAAAAAAATACTCTAAACTGTTGTGTTTGTTTATTTGGTTCCTCTAATCAAAATTGAACTAGTGATTAAAACAAGAACTTAGCAGCTGTATCCAACAGGTGTTGACCTTCAATTCATTGTACTAAAATATTTTAATTAATAGCCCGCTTTAATTATCAAAAGCATAATGTTTGGCAACCCTGACACAACCATGTCAATGTGTCAATTATACACAAATACAAATAACAATTTGGAACAAATTAACCAATATAAATCAATGATACAAAAACAAATATAAACATTCTTTAAGATATAATAATTGTACAAAACTTCTTTTAATCTAAATCTTGTGATGTTACCCATTCATAAGTAAACAAAAATCATATCAGTGTAAAACTAGAAAGTAAAGTTTGTTGGGTCAAACATTCATGTTGGCTTGATAAAGACGTATGAAAGGTCGAACATTTTATAAGCTTTAAATTGAGTAATTATCATGTTGCTAACATGTTTTAACACATTGAATGAATTAGCATGTTTTAACACGTCGCTAGCATGGATTAGAATGTTTTGCTGATATGAATTAGCAAACCTTGCTAACACATTAGCATATTATTTACATGTTTCAATGCATTGTTAACATGAATTAGTATGTTGCTAACATGTTTTAACACAGTTAACATGAACTAAAATGTTGCTAATGTGCTTTAAAACAGTTAACATGAATTAAAATGTTGCTAACATGTTCTAATACATTGCTAACATTAATTATATGTTGGTAACATGTTCTAAAATGTTGCTAGCATTAATTATCATGTTGCTAACATATTTTAACACACTGAAGAATTAGCATATTTTAACACGTTGCTAGCATGGATTACAATGTTTTGCTGATATGAATTAGCACACCTTGCTAACACATTAGCATGTTATTTACATGTTTTAATGCACTGTTAACATGAATTAGCATGTTGCTAGCATGGTTTAACACATTGTTAACATTAATTACCATGTTGTTAGCATGTTTTAACAGACTGTTAACAGAAATTAGCATGTTTTCACACATTGTTGAAATGAATACCACTTAAAATTTTATCTCAGATGAAGAAGAAGCTGAAATAGTAGATCAGTATGTTGGTTTTGTCAAGCCAACATAATAAAGCTGCTCATTTACTATTCATCTTGACCTCTTTAGTGGATAATAAAGCTTTCATGAAGGTTTCCTTTTCCTTTTTCACTAACATTTGCTTCATTTTAAACTCTGACTGTCTAGAACAATAATGCACTGTAATCCAACATGCACTGAAGACGTTCCTACATCTCCAGAACTGAACATTCCCCGCCTGATCAACCTAACCAAGACTTGTTTTTCTCACTCGAAGCATTTCCACTCTCTGACTCCTCTCTGACCTAGCAGCGGCCTAGATTAAATGACTCGTTAGGGAGCTCGTTTAGCTTTTAAGCGCTGCTGTAATTGAGAACATCAATATTGATTTCCTATTGAGAGGCTGGCTCGGACCGATCCCTCCAGCCCGAGAACTGCAGGCTTTTGATTCACACTCTGTTCTCATGAGAATCTCACTGATCTTATTGGTTCATTAAGTCCCACGCTACATTTGCTGACATATTGACACTTTGAAACTATATTGACATTGATATCAGTCCACTAACCCAGACCATAAACCACAACCAAAGCAATCGATAGTAAAGTTTACTTTACAGCTAAATGATTGACATCCATGCGTACTTATAAAAAAAAAATAATCTACATTTTGTTAAAGGTGCACTATGTAGTTTTTCATCCACTTGAGGGCGCCCATTCAAAACAAAGGCGTAGCTTGATGACGGCGAGTTTGAGCGAGGAATCTTGGGACATGTGGTCTTCACCTCACAGTCGGTGGAAAAGAATCGGGACGGGACTCGGACAGAAATCATGTTCACGGATGATTATTAAGCAGAGCAGGAGCGAGTGTTGTGGAGCTGAACGAGACCATTGATAATGAGAGACGAACGACACACGCCTCGAGAGCAGCGGGACTTTTATTATGACGCAGTCGCCGGCGTCGCTTCTCCGGTCAGAGTTTGAGGAAACGCAGCTCTGTTTATCAGATTAGACACATTTGAGTGTGTTGAAGATGATGTTATAACGTTACTCTGAGCGTTCGATATTAGAATATCATATTAAATCCTGGATGGCTTGTGTTGATAAATGACTTGCAATTAATTTTAAAACGTATTGTACGATGGAGAAAATTCTGCATTACTGTTACTAAAAATAAAGCTGCATCTGATTATGCTAATGTTAGCTACTGGACAAAATTGTGTTTTTCTCTGAGGCGTGGTACTCGCAAAAAAAAATCGATTTAAGCAATAAGACTAAACGTGTTGAGCTATATTACAATAATTAGTTTTCTGTATTAATAAATGTATCAAAACAGACGTTCCCTTGTCTAATAAAACATGTAATATATACTAAAGCGTCTTTGGTGTTTCCATGGTTTCTACAAAACAAAACAGTAAACCGAGCGTAACGCGGATACGACGCCATTTTCAGGCAACTCCCTCACACGTAATCCTTGGTTAAAATAGCAATTTTCTCACGATTTACAAATATTTGGAAACATTTGGGATATTGTAAGGACTCAATCGAATAAAATATATAACACTGGCCCAGTGGTTTTTGGATATGTTACTGCAAAAAAATGTACATATTGCAGCTTTATTTTATAAGGTTTGATATGAGACCGTTTTCGTTCAGATCTTCTCACTATCTACGATCTCAACACCTTCACATTGATTTTACGTCTTGTTTAGAAAACACTCGAGATCTTCACTTAAGCAATTATAGCGTCAAAATCTGCGCTTCCTCCCTACAGCTGGCAGTTTAATTCGTGAAGACACGGACTGAGATATGAACATTGCTTTTCTGGATTATTATATTGATAGAGAGCATGACCTGCTGTTATCAGAGCCAAACGTCAGGCTCTGTGCAAATATCAGCATGTGGAGGGCGTTTGAGAGGGTTAACTGTGTTACAGAGACTGAGGTGATCGATCATGAACACACGGCACTGGGCTTCAG
Organism: Zacco platypus; assembly: GCA_038088235.1. Lineage (NCBI taxonomy): Eukaryota > Metazoa > Chordata > Actinopteri > Cypriniformes > Xenocyprididae > Zacco > Zacco platypus. The sequence continues at coordinate 1,746,585 of CM076084.1, read as the reverse complement.
ATCTCATCAGCGCATTAGCTTCACCTATAGCTTTACTCATATGCGTAAATCACAGCGAGACACTTTCGCTGAATGAGTGAATGAGAGCTCAATATAGTACATACTACTGAAAGGTCAAACTCGTCCCCTCGCAGATCTCATTTGATGAGATATTGCTTCCTTTGCTCTTGTTGACTCAAGCGCATATGACAAGATTGTTTCAAACACCGGAGGGATATTGAAATGAATGCCGCTCTATCAGCATGCAATTTGAAGTCACAGATATGTTTTTCAGCCTTGAGAGTTTCCTGGAAAAAAATTTAGATTTCTCTTCATTGCATTCTTGTAAATGTGATGAATCTATTTATTTACGTACTGATGTCTGCGGACTTTATTTCCATTTACATTAGTCAAGAATGAAACTAAAGCATTTATTAACCTGTCTTCTTTTCAACATATTCAGAATGATGTTTGTGAGTTTTTTTGGCTCCGTTTTGGAACAATTTAAAAAGTAGAACACTTTCAAACTCAAACTGAAAGATCATTTATTATCGCTTGTCAAATTTGCCTCTATTTGGGTGTGAGCAAAAACACGCCGTTTGTGTGTGTTCCTTTAAATGCAAATGAGCTGCTGCTCCAGAAGAGGGCGGAGCTTTAACAGCTCAACAACAACAAAGCTGGAGAATCTCACGCAGACAAAATGAGGAAAGTGTTCAAACTGATGGAGAGACTCAGGAAGAAGTTTCTGAACGGTTAGTGGATAAATTGATGTAGTTGCTGTGGAGTTGATCAACTCATCACTAGCACGTGTCGTCATCAGTGCAAAACCCGAATGGACGCCCGCTATAAGCGTACCTGTTTGCCAAACAGAGACATTCACACCAGACTAACGTTTATGATTGCTATCAAATGCGGTGAATGGTCTAATACTTTTTCCTCTGTATATATATATATATATATATATATCACTTGTTCAATCATTTTTAGTTTGCTTCAGGACCACATATGCAAAAAAGACAAGAAAAATGACTTTATTCACGGCTTAACTTGACTTTATGTCACTGATTGTTAACTCGATTGTAGATTTGTTCTTAATAAATCTTCTTCGAACATGAATTTCAATCCAACACAGTTGGTGGGTTTGCCTTATTTGACCCACTCAACAAACTTCACGTTTCACCTAAGAATCACTTTTAAAACATTAAAATGTCCATTTTACTGAGTCGATGTGCCCCAAGTCAAACCCACTTTTCAACAATTACTTCCTGCCCCTTCAACCTGAATCCCAGAGCCATCATAAATTAAGAGCTCATTCCTTGAACAAGAGTCAAAGCAATTATGACAGGGTGATTCATTTACAAAGTGCTCGAAGCTCTACATGAGCGGAGTCAGATCCGCCGCTCCAGTCATTATTCATTGTTAGAAATAACCAATGGAAGTTTTGGGGGGAAAAACATATTTCAAGGCCCCCGAGTGGAAGAAAGAATTCAGATGCCCTTATTAAATTGAGTATTTTACAAAGGAACAGGACAAGAGACTTTCAGGATGTTTCCATATAAAGTATGGGAATATAACTTGCACACAAAATTGGAATATCGCATAAAATATTTGCGAATAAAGCAGCGTTTTCATCCCATGTGTTCAAGAGGGAAAAAAAATCGCCACTTTTGCCACAGTGGCTCTTTTTCCCGCCAACAGAAATGAGTCTCCGAGCGGCAGACGAAACACAATAAACGCTGTCACGTGATCTTGCGTTCGGATGCCGGTGTTTGGGAACGCAATGGTGTGAGACGCTCCTGGAGGGAGTTAAACCAAATCATTCTGATGACAGAACCACCAAACCAACATTTGAGACACTGCGATGCGATTGGTCCGCTGGTTAATCCAGTTATCCAATCACAGCCTCTGCTGAGGCAAAGTCACGTGAGGTGTTTGTTGCGCATCGAGGGATGTTTCAACCATAGTTCGTCGGATAAATTATCCTCCTCAATTGAGTGCATGCATTTTTTATGTGCATTTTTAGAATTTATGCACATCTTGCCATTTCCATCGAGCATTTTTTTTTTCCAATATGCACATATAAATAGCTGGATTGGAAGTGTGTATATCAGGAAAGCTCTTTACTGGAAAATACTTTGTGACTTTTTTGAAAACAATATCAGTACAGAGAGACACTGTATGATCAACCAAAAAAAAAGTATCAGAAATGAAATGTAACCTAATGATACGTGAGCACCACTTTACCTTTAGCATTTGTTTCAATGATATCATCGATGTTTATTGATTTATGTCAATATCTCTAGTATTACAAATGTGAGCAAGATTATAAAGTTATGAATAATCTATGATGCCGAGAAGACCGTTTTACCCATTTTCTGTAACTACAGAGTCAACTTTGACCCACATGATAATGGATCAGGCAAGATAAAAAGAGAATTTCCCCATATACTTTACAGGAAGTACAAGGATCATTTCTTAATCCGAATGGTGTGTTTCAATGACATTGTAATTTGTAAAAGTTAGTTTTTTTTAAGTGAAAGTTTTTTATAGGAATATCTTCACCAAAATTAACCATTTTCTAGAATTTACTCACCCATATGTCATTCTATCCTAGTATTATTTTAAGTATGTAAGTATAGTATGGTATATTAGTATTATAGTTGTCAAAATTATGGTCCGTTTCATCGTTTTCATTGTCTCCTTTTGAGTTCTAGTTGTCATGGTTTCTAATTAGTCTCACCTGTTTCCTGTTCTGTTCATTACCTTCCTCTGTGTTTTTGAGGCGCTGTTTACACGATATAATTTTCGACTAAAAATGGCAAATTTTTATGTGTTGTGGCCATTCATTTATACGACAATGGCGTTTTGGCCGCCTGAAAATGCAAACTTTTGAAAACAGGTTTCAAAGTGCAAGTTTTTGATAACGATACCATTATTGTCTCCGTGTAAACTACAAAAACATGAATTTGTGAAAACGGTGATGCCATACGCATGCGTATTACGTGTTATATACGCATGTATTTCAGTCTATACGCATGTAGTGTTTTTTTTACCAAGTGAAATACAGCGTTTTAAGTCGTTTACACGGATACGTGTGACAATGTTGCTGTCTGCATGCAAAAAACAACTTTTCCTTTTGTTGTCATGTAAACGTACCCTAAGGGCCAGATTTAACAACAGCTTGCATCAGCGCAAACCCTCTTTTGGCATTAAAAAAGGCGTGGACGGTTATTATTGCATATGCATTTGTAGGAGTTTCCCGTTTAGACGCAAAAATTTATGCGAGGAGAATGTTTAAATGAATCATGTGTGGTGATTTACTAAGGTTTGCGCTAGTCAATTTTCTGGCGTTTGCACCATTATTTACCTTAACATTTACCTTATCTTAAACCATACTCTATCTAGTAGATCGCGTTGGTCTTTCTGGAAATGATCTGGCTGCGTTTGTGTTCTTTAATTTCTGTGTCATCAGTAGATCAGTGCAGAAATCTCCCTCACGCTCTCACACTAATTTGCCCTGTTTGGTAAATCTGGCCGTAAGTCTTCAGTCTTCCTCAGTTCATGCTCCTGTGTTAACATTACACGGTAAGCGTAAAGTCACTGTTCATCCTTCATTCTGCGTCACACATCTCTCTTGGATATTTATACACAGCAACCCTTGACAACAGTATATTATAATTAGTATTATACATTTTTATAACTTAGCCATTATGTCCAAGCTTCTCTTTTCTATTCAACAAAAGTAGATTTATAATTCGATCTATACTTGACATAACAGTGATGCATGTGACTATAAGTCTTCTGAAGTCATATGATAGATTTGTGAAAAACAAACTGAAATAAAAGATGTTTTTTCTTAAAAAAATGTATCCCTCTGCTATAGCTCTCAAGGTTCATTACGCAAAAGCATCACGTCAGGTTTAACGTCACTGACGACAATCACAATATGGTACAGCATGCTTAAAAAAATAATTAAAAGTTTGGTAGAAACTTTACACAAATCTATCGTATGACTTGCCCCAAGAAGAAAAAAAAAGCAAAATCCACATAATAAATTGCAATTATTCATATAATTGTGTAGCAAAATAAACGCTTTAAAGGGCTTTTGTTTTGTGTGTCCAGTTAACTGTTACTTTGACACAAATTTGGTCATTTGGCTAATACCATTACAATATTTAGCCCAGTGTTTGTTCCATTGGCTGGAAAACACTTGTCATGTTAATAGTTTAGCATTTTTTTTATTAATTCATGTCAATGTTCTTCATCCTTCTCGTTTAAGCGCATCACTTAAACAGGGAATGATCACAGATGTGAGCTGAAGGCCAAATGCGATTGTCCTCATTGGAAATGGTTGCGGGCCTCAATCCAAACTGAGAGTCTATTAGTTGAGCTCCATTCTAGAAAGACCAATTAGATGCGGTTTAAGAGAAGCTTTTCTACGCCACTGGAACAATTTAAGGTTGAGTGCCCTTCTCAAGAGCGCCGTACATTAGGAGATTGGATCCTCAACCCCGGTTACTGTTTAATTTATTTTCCAGCGCCACGGCCTAACCTCGCCGTCCCGAAATTACGAGAACCCGGCGTCTAATGAGGTCAAGGACAAAAACAATTGATATTAAAACAATCGGTTTAACTATCAGCAGGTGTTTATATGCACAAGCACGAAGGTCTCCATAAAAGAACTTAAAGTTTGCAATTACGCGTGATTGTTTATGCATGCTGGCGTCCAGATATCGCCGTCACCGAAAGCCTTGAAGTTGCTCGGCACCAATTACAAGGCCGTGTTACATTAAACGAATGAATTAACATAACTTACCTCAACACTTTACCTTGTCAAACAACAACATAGTTACTTAAAACTCCGTAAGGAACAGCCTTGCTAATGAGCCAGAAGCCTACTTGATCTTTATCACCGGCACTGGCCAGGTGAAATTGGACCGGCTCATTACACCATTTAGAAAACAATTGGATTTTAATAACTAATTCCCCTCTGTGATTAAACTCCTCTCCTTAGATGCCCTTCATGGTAATTGTTTTAATTAAAAACGCTGTACGGTTGTGTACTACAAGGACAGATGCCACCAGATTCCCGCAAAGATAAATGCCACCTGGGAGGAAGATAATGAAAACCAATTAACCATAATACCTGTGTCATTATGTTGTGTCGCGTCTTACAGTATCTTCACCCGAATCCTCTGACGCACCGTTTAACACGGCCGTGATGTGAAACAACTGGAGCTGAAGTCGGAGCATTGGAGCGTTGTGGATTTGTTTATGGATGTGTGTATAATTTGCTCCAGTGATTTGATAAACATCACAAAAAATAGTGCAGATTCACCCCGAAGCTCTGTATACGAAATATGAAAGTCAAGTTTCTTTTAAGCCCCAAAAGAGAAAATATGTAAATTTGTTGAGAAGTGCTAAAACTGATAAGGCGTCCCAAGCCCCAAAAAGTTTGAGAACTCCTGCTTTATGCAATACAGATTGTTTGAGTAATAAACAGAAAAGTAATGATGCAAACTTCATTAATTACGAATGGATATATGTGACCCGTGCTGGCGAAATGAGTCGCAATGAGCTCTCTATTAAAAAAACCTTCAAAATGCTACACCTGTTTGAAGTCAGCAAAATCAATGTTGAGAAAAATCGAGTTAAAGTTTTCTGAAGGTCCCAAAACTAGCAACCATACCTTAAAATAACACCTAATTTGGCACACACTTCGTCAAACCCAAATATCTATACAATAGATATACTTTTTTCAATATTTCGAAGTACTGTAATTCTGTTTATATGTCGGGGATTAGGCGTCATTGTGCGACCGCTTCGGATCTGTGAGTATCGATTTGTTTACATCAGCATGAGTTTGAAAATCACATTTCATTGGTTCAGACTTATGCCATCAAAAAATTCGCTATAATTATTCACAAAGTTAGAATGCTGTACTTTAAAACGATACCAAACTCGAAGTTGCAAGAGGATGCGCGAGTGGTGAAGCGAGCAGCGAAAAACGGCATTTTCCATGGACTCCTCTGAGAGAACATACAAATAAAGATACTTTTAGATGTTTAATTGCAATTTGAGGCATTTGGATCGCTAGATGAGCGCTTAATGAACTCATTTATCCGAACAAATTTGTCATTTTTTACTTGTTTTGCCTGTTGCTCGTAATTGGCACTTGGGCATTCCAACTCATTTTTCCAACTCATATTGGCTTTTGAGTACACTAGGCCACGCCCTTTTTCGAAATGACCCTGTTATAGCTATCCAAAGGGAAAGGTTTTTGAAGCTTTTGAAAATGATTGAATTCTCCTGTGGTGGTTTTATGGAGGATGAGTGACTGGCTCGTGAAAGTAGGTTTTTTCAAAAAATCCCCAATGTTTAAGGAATGATTTATTCAGAATGAAGAGATTTATTTTACAGTAGGAATATCGTGTGCACGTGTGAAAAATTGCGCAATGTACACATCCACGATTTCTTTAAAATTCCTCAAAGACCTCTAGGACCATGAGTCAAACGGACCCAGAGGAATTCATTCCGATCGGCCTCCTTTAACCTCGGTAAAACATTTTGTGTATAACTAAATCTTTTTTTTTCACTTTATAGCATGGCAAATGGCCAGTTGCCACTTCCTTTCTCACATGACCACAGACAGAGCCCATACATAGGTCTACCAATTTTGGTGAAGTTATCTTGTTCCGTTCAAAAGTTACAGCCATTTTCGTAAAAGTGGCCACGCCCACTTCAAACGTTTTAGTGTCCCGTCGCAAACATGAACGGAAATGACTTTTTCCAGAGATTCTGCACTGTTTTGGTTCTGATCGGAGTTATGAGCGATTTCATACTTTTGACCACTGTAGCGCCCCCATCAGGCTGATTTGAGCGAGCTTTGCTGATGTTGTAGATGGGGTGAGTACTACCATCCCTCAAAGTTTAAAGTCTCTACGACTTGGTCTGCACGATCCCTTTTAGGGCAGAATGTTGATCTTTGAAAATCGTAACAGTTACTATAGGGTTTCAGCACTACGCACTCAAAGCCCTAGCAAAACCAAAACACACTCGATGTGGATTGTTTATTCATCATTTTGTAGATGTAGAGTTTAAGAATCTTGTTTAATTTTATGCCGTCTTTCTCTGACCTGACGTCATAATTACGACTTCCCAATTTGTACATATGAAGTCTCATGTATGGCTCTTATGTATGAGGTCACTGGCTGTGGGCGGAGCATCAGCTCGTGATTGTAATGAAGGGGTTAAATATTTAAATTGGGTGTCTGAAGAGCAGTGAACTAGTAGCTGGAAGTATTTACCTCAAAAGTCTGTTTCTGTTCCTGACAACTTCATGGAGAACTGTATGATGGGTCCGTTTCAAGTCCTGGATGCTTCGTTCCATGTTCTTTAGTGTTGTTTTTCAATGAAATTATGATTATGACCACATTTCCCGGCATGCTAAAGTTTATGTCGGCTATTGATAGTTTGACCTGGACATTATCCTCTTTATTGAATTATCACCTGTGATACTTTAATGTGATTAGCAACTCGTGAAGGGTAGTTGAGGTTGTAAATTAGCTCTAGGACAAAAATGAACATGCAATTTTTACCATAAAGTCAGTAAAATAAAGTACATGAGCCATGCTTCAAATTTTTTAGAATTAATTAGCTTTTACAGAAATTGAATCTTCATCAATCTTCACCGAGATGTGAGGAAAAAAATGTTAAAAGTGAGTCTGTCAGAAGGAGAGGAAGAAATATAATAATAATAAATTATATTTACATTAAATAATACATTTAGTTTATTTTATTGCAGCATTTCAAAAATCTCACTCTAACTAAATTGCTGATATTCTTATGAATGATTAGAAATAATATGAGCTATACATTCATTATAATCCAAAAGTGTTCCTCTTTGTCCGTGTATGAATAACAGGAGCAGAATCTCATTTGACACCATTTTAGTTTGTCATTTCACTGACTTGATTAACTCGAGCTCAGAGAACTTTCTATAGAAGCGAACATCTTGTGCGAGCAACCAGTTATCATGACCTAAAAATAATAACGGATTGTACCGTCTAAATGTGGCTGTTCAGCACGAGGGTTTTAATTATTATTATAAAGATAGTAGATAATAACTGAACTGTATATGAACAAACATTTGTATCGTCTGAAGATGAGAATCGGTCAGTCTCACAAAACTGCGTGATATAAAATGAGTTCTGACTCAAGATGGGGGAAAACAAAAATCACACTATTTTTGTGTTTTTTGATGGAAACAACTAAAAAAAACAGCTCTGCAAGTAACTTGCTCATATTCACTTAATTTCATAATTACTTAGATTTGAAAATGTATTTCTGCAAGTTATTGGGAGACAGTCACTGTAAACCCGAGTAGAATGAACTTAAATTAGTTCAGTTAAAATAACTGTTGTGAGTTGAGTTCAAAGCACTGTTTCATTGTTTTGAGTTGTATGAACTCATTTCTTTTCATTAAGACAAACTTGAGTTTAACTGAAACTGGGCTGAGATTTCTATTTCCCAGCATGCTTTGCTCATGGTACTTGATAGGGAGAGTAAAAAGGCTAGAGTTAAGTGTTATGTTATAATGTTTTAACAAGTTGCTATATTCTGAACTAGTTTGTTATAGCTAGCAAAGTATTTACGTTGAGATAATCTGATAATTTTAAGTTAAATACATAAATTTGTGCACCCAAATATTTCAAGTTAAGAACAACAAAAATGTTGGAGTACAAAATAGTTTCTTGACTTGAAAAATTCAATTCATTCAACTTTTTTGAGTTCTGAGAACTTTACAGATTTGCAAGATATTTAATTAACTAAATATTTTATGTTAATTGTAATTAAAAGGTATGAGTTAGCTAACTCAGTACTTCAAGTTAGGAAGAAATTAGAAAGCACGAGTACTGCAAACTCAAAACTTGATAGTTCTGCGTACTTAAAATTGGGAACATAACTGATTACCTCAATGTTTTGAGTTAGCCCAACTTATTTGGGTTTACAGTGTACCACAGACTACTTTTGTGGTTTCTTAGTAATTGAGAAACCACAAATGTTGCCCTGAAAGTCACAAATTTTCTCATCAATCAACACATCAACATTATTTGACCAATTTCAACTTCACTTTTTAAAATTATATATAATATAACTATATAATCATAATATAATTTTATATATATATATATATATATATATAAAATTATATAACTATACACGATTTTAATAAAAATTAAGTTGAAATGACTTTTACAGGCATGAGCCTTCAAAAATTGCAATTTTAACATATTTTAAGGCACTATTTTTTGGTTAAACTCGGCCAATTTAAAAGCAATCCAATTGTGAGACTCTAAATGTGTTATATTCACTGCTCTGTCAATATGAATCAGCTTTTCATACATTTACTTAGACCCGCTGAGGTGAATGGCAGTAATAGGATCTAAGTCGGCTGTGGTTGAACCTTTAATTCAACGTTCATTCAGGCAGAACTGTTCAAACAATGCTTCAGACTGCTAAAAACACCTACTGACGGGTCCAGGCTTCAACAAGGAGGGTCAGACCTCGAAAACCCTTAATTCAAAGCCCGCTGGGGCAGATTGCATCGCTCAGCATCATATCTCACTGTATCAAATCTCTCCTACCGGAGCTATAAATTGGCTCGGTTAATTGCAACTTGTGACGAATGTTTTGTGCTGCACTCACGGCACACACAAAAACATTTCGGTCAGCCTTCATCTGAAGCATTTGACAAACTAGCCCTCCTGCGATAATCAGCTTTGCCCGCTCGGATGACGTGTCATTATATTTATATAGTATAGCCATACATCAACCTCCTAGGATGAAGAGCGGCTCATGGAGAATTAAAACCTGAGGGCTGCAGACTCTTTCATTGCTCAGCAGAGCGGCCCCATATAAACCAGCCTTAGACATCCACTCCAATTAAAAAACACATTAATTACTCATCCTCCATCATTTGTGCTGTCTAAGCCTCGGCAAATGACTTGTCTCAAACAATTAAGTCAATAAAAATGATCTTAATTTAATTAAGAGAAGTGGCGTCTCGTGTGTCGGCAGGTTTATTATAATTAAGAAGCTTGTTGGGTGGAGGTTACCGATGTCTGTCCTTTTGGAGCGTCTGAACCTGGATGCCGAGCCAAAGCGGGTCAGTCGTCATTTAGACAGATTTGGGGAGAATGGCAGACTGGCGTCTACCTGTGCCAACACCGTGGCAGTGGGGTAAAACTGGACAGCCGGTTGCGGTAATGGAACATATTCCTATGCATATCAGCACCTCAGCGCCATCTGTCTCGCTCCATCACATTTCGGGCTTCCTGGCACCTTTAACACAACACCTTTGATGGGACGTTATAAGACTGTTTGTATGAAGCATTTTGTGAATGTGATCTTAATTCACAAGGTTTTCTCTGTATATGAAGTGGTTTTTGTTCCTCTGTGAAGCTTGAGGCAGGACGTCCCATTTTTTTAAATATGCAAGTCTTTAGTTTACATCACTTTTTACTTTTTATCGCTAGGCAGACGCAGGAGGTATTAGTGAGTGATATTATCATCCTAGAAAGCTTCTTATTGGACAAAAATACTCTAAGTGACTCTAAAAAAATCAAGTTATTCGCAGAAATTAAGCAAACGAGTTTAAGTTTGCTTGTTACTTATTTAACTACACTGAAATAAATGAAGTAGAATTCACTTAATTCTTCTTTTGCAACTTCTTGTTGCAATTTTTTTAGGTAAATTTCACACATGGAATTTTAACTAAATTAAGTAAAATTAACAAATAAAATAAAAAAAAAAGTATTAAAAAAGTATTTTAAAATATTTAAAAAGTCTAAAAATATTTTAAAACTTTTTTAAACTTGGCCAGTAGGCTAAAAGGTGGAGTAATTTCTACTAAATTGAAGTTCCGTTTGCAATTAAAATTGCGGATTCGGGGTTATGATTGGTCAGATCGCCTGTCAATCAAACTGCCGGGGAAGGGTCACCTTTAGCGGAGCTAATATTGGGAAACAATAAGTCATCGGCTACATGTATAGGTACATAAACATCAAATCAAATAATAATATACAGTACGCTACTGTTTAAAAGTTTGGGTTCAGAATTTTGTTTTAAATGTGTTACTTTTATTCAGCAAGGACTCATTAAATTGATCATAACTGAAAAAATTGTAAAATTGTACAAAAATAAGCAGCAGCACAACTGTGTTCAACACTGATAATAATCAGAAATGTTTCTTGAGCATCAAATCATCATATCAGAATGATTTCTGAAGGATCATGTGACTCTGAAGACTGGAGTAATGATGCTGAAAATTCAGCTTTGATCACTGGATATAAATGACACTGTACTATATATTCACATAGAAAACAGATGATTTAAATTGCAATAATATAGTTTCACAATATTACGGTTGGTACTGTTTTTTGATCAAATAAATGCAGCTTTGGTGAGCAAAAGGGACTTGTTTAAAAAAAAAAAATCATAAATATCCCAAACTTTTGAACAGAAAAAATATTAAATATACACAAGTCTCTTGTTTTCACTCTATAGAATGAGGATATTATCAAAATCGGCTGTGAAGTAAAGCAACATTGATAATACAGATTAAAACCCTGAGATTTGGGCTGAAGTTTTACTTTGGCTTCTTTTGGCATGTTATTGCCCAAATTCCCGTCTTGGTAATCAGTTCCCTAGCAACAGCAGAGCGACGTGGACGAGTGTAGCAGTGATTCCGCCACACGTGGACATTGTAAATCAATGCGGTGACAGTCGGAGGTCTTGCTCTCCAGCACCGGTGCATCTAGAACCTGTTGGTCGCAGCTCATGCTCGGCTGCAGAAACACGCTGAGAGCTTCAGCAAACCAAGAGATGTGCAAAAACACTGTCATTCCATCAATAAATGGATTCTAATCTAAGGTGAAACCCTTCTGTCGAAGTCTCTTTTATCTTTCCATAATTTAAGTTTGTAAAAGTCAATATACAGTCAATAAAGTCTCACTGGTGTCAAAACACTAAAGTTGGATATGATGATGTTAAATGAGCCGACAGAACTTTATCACATTAGATAAAAACCAATGTGGACAAAGTTTTCCTTTGTGGACATTTGGGGTTGGAAAAAAGCAAATAAAACGCAAAATACTCAGCATATCGCTAAATGTTTAAAATCGCAATATATGCCGTAATGTGGCTTAAAAATTGTGATTATATTGTGTTGTGGGGCACACTAATAACTACATTGAACCTTAACTTAAAATATCAATATTTATTTGGTACAAAAACAATGAGGATCTCAACAAGACTGACAGCATGAAACAAACACTGGAAAAACACAGTGCTAAACAGTAATAATTCAATAAAGATGCTTTTTTTTTACTGCAAAAAAAAAAGATTATGTAAAATGCCACAAAGTGAGAACACAACTAGTGATGATTTAAGTAAACTAATGAATAATTTGACTTTACAAAAATTACACACAAAAAAACAACTAAATAACCAAACTTCCTGATGCTATTTGAGTGAAAGGCATTCTGGTAATGTTACACTGCGTATAATCTATGATATTCTAAAGAAAATTATGAAAATTCTTTAGAGTGGGGTAAGATGAGCCACCCCCTGTATCTTGGCAACCGTACACTTTTATTGTCATGTGACCATGTATTTTGGAACCTTTTGGAAGGACACGGGATCAGTGGAAGGCACACCTTTATTTTAAAACATTTTAGCATGACGGATGTCATGGCTGATGCATCAAAGCAAATTCGTCCATGTCTAAAAATATTTATGACGCATATTGGTGATTAAGCAACATATAAAAGTATGGAAATCATTTAGCTATAAAAATGCTGGGTTAAAAACGACCCATGTTGGGTTGAAAATGGACAAATCCAGCAGTTGGGTTAAATGTTTGACCCAACCTGCTGGGTAGTTTTATTTAACCCAACTATTGTTTAAAAATGACTATATGTCTGGCTTGAAATGAACCCAAAATAGGTTGTAAATTAAAAATCAGACACATAATTACTAGAGACAACAATAATAATCCAAAGGCGAACATTTATTAATTAGCATTTTAATAAATGTTTAATTATAAACATATATAAATGTTAATTTCCAACGTACTTTGGGTATCATAACCACATAAGTTCATCTGACCCAATTCTTCCCCTATATATATATTTGTTTTTAAAAAAAGCAGCCGTCACAGGACTGAAAAATATAGTTAGCAGCATCACCTGAAACCGGCATGTAGTTTTTGTAAAGGTCAGTAATACATTATGTTAACACAAATTTCTAGTGCAACTGAATACAAACCCAACAGCACAGCCTTGTTTTCATTCACGCTAAATTAAATATGCCATCTCTGACTGCGATCTACAGGGTGATGTTTCCAGCGGAGCTAGTGGAGATTCGTGGGGCAAGAAAATCACTTCACACCATTCAAGAACGGCAGAGAGAGAAGAGAAGGAAAGGTTGAAAAGAAAGGATTCCTATGAGGGTAACACCATACGGTCCTCTGCTCAAACGCTTTGAAGCTGGAGGAAATGCCTTGAAGAAAAGACAAAAACTCTGTTCCAAACACTATTGAGCTGTTTACTTTCTAATCTTCTTTCTGCAGATGTCTTCTTAGACAACCTTATAATGGAAATTAAACATAACTCTACATGTAGAAGAAGACTCACTTCATTTCAATTATAATACAGTTTGATGTTGCTAAGCAAACAACGCAATACTTGGCTGAGAGTGTCCGTCCCTGGCAGGTCCAGGACAGTGAACTGGACCGCGAAGAAGGATTATTGCTGGTCCCAAAAGATGCAATCCAGACACCTGGCACCGCTTCTTACCCAAAGCTCAACCATTGCACATATTAACATTAGATAGAAATGAATGCCATATCAGAGAACAACATAAAGAATTAATGCACCTTTAATGGTATCTGTGCATTCTTTATGCATAACAAGTAAATATATGGTTATTGTGTCTTAAGCATAAATTTATAAGAAGTTCTTTTACAAATAAAAAAAATCAATGGCCTTTTATGACAGCCATGAGCTCATAAACATTTACTGTATTGCCTAAATGTGATTTCCAATTACAATAAACAAACAGTCTGTCAGGGGGAGCAAGATAGTGTGAGCCTCCTCTAAACAATGAACAATAAACAAATCCTCCGTATTCAACAATGAAAGTGATAAAGGTAACCAAAAAGGCATTCTTGTGTTTCATAAATTTACCTGAGGATGGAATTATATGACTCTGAAGACTGGTGATCGAAACTTCAACTTGGCCATCACAGGAATAAAACATATTCACATCAACTGATCACTGGGGTTCCTCAGGGTTCAGTTCTGGGACCCCTCCTGTTCTCCACTGGGTCCCATCATACAGGCACATGGATTCTCCTACCACTGCTACTAGCTGCACGGATCTCAAGCTGTCTGGCGGACATCTCGACGTGGATGGAAGAACATCACTGCAGCTCGACCTGGGCTTCTCGTCTTCCCTGCCACTCCAGCTCTACAACACGACTTCAACATCCAGCTAGGTACATCCGCAATTATCCCATCAAATTCGGCCAGAAATCTTGGAGTTATCTTCGGTGACCAACTGACCTTCAGAGACCACATCTCAGCTCGGTCGTGCAGATTTGCACTTCACAACATCAGGACAATCCGGCCCTTTCTGACTGAGCACGCAACACAACTTCTCGTCCAGGCCCTGGTCATTTCAAGGCTTGATTACTGCAATGCTCTTCTGGCTGGTCTGCCATCAAGTGCAATCAAACCTCTTCAAATGATCCAGAACGCTGCTGCACGTCTTGTCTGCAACGAGCCTAAGAGAGCCCACGTCACGCCCCTCTTCATCTCTCTGCACTGGCTACCCCTCGCTGCTCGCATCAAGTTCAAGGCGCTGATGCTTGCTTACAGATCCACCACAGGCTCTGCACCTTCTTACCTCCACACACTGCTACAACGCTACGTCCCCACCAGAAGCCTGTGATCACTAAAGGAACGAAGGCTTGTGGTACCGTCACAGAGAGGCACAAAATCACTCTCCAGAACATTCTCCTTCACTGCTCCCTGCTGGTGGAATGATCTCCCTACTTTCATCAGGAACGCAGAATCCCTGGCAATATTCAAGAGACAGCTGAAAACTCATCTCTTCCATGAACACTTAACCCCTTCATAAAAAAAAATTACTATCCTTTCTTTTCTCTCGTTACTCTAGCTTATGTTACTCTGAACAACACCTGAAACTTTCTGTGTCTATTTGCCTCTTTATGATGAATCACATGTTTGTTTTCCTCACTTGTAAGTCGCTTTGGATAAAAGTGTCTGCCAAATGAGTAAATGTAAAGTCATACATATAATAAAATAGATATAATGTGTTTAATTTAGATTCATGTAAAGTAAATTCGAGTTTTATACACTTATAGGATAAGTACGCATTCAAATGACGCAACGCCATTTGCTTTCTGACAAAACGGTCGAAAAATACCAGCTAAATTAAATTTGCCGCCTTCTGCACTGTTTTAGCCAATCAGCTTTCAGTACTGCTTTCCTGCGCAGTGAAACTTAACATTCAAAATATCGATGAAATACAAAAAAGATCACAAAACAATAGCCTATATAAAAACGAATACATGGAAGATATGGAGTTCATTTTCGCAGGTGAGAAGACGTTTCATGTAACCTATGAAGAATAGCTCAGTTTGTTTATGATTTACTATATATTGGCAGGTGATGCGATTGGATAGAATTAAATTAATTACCAAGCCAAGATTAATTAATCCATATTTCCATATCACCCTGACGAACAATTACCTCACAGTCTGACATTTAATAAAATATATTAATTAAAACCAAAGTAATTTTAGTATGCGTTTTGATAACAAGTGAACAAGCTGAAATAAGCATTTTAGAAACGTATAATCGCTCCTTCAGTAAAATCCTCCGCACAAATCTCGATGAATAAATTTTGTGTAGAACAAAATAGTCCCGCCATTTTATCGAGCCACTGCTGCGAACACGTCAGTCTAATTATTGAATCTGAAATCGATTGATCTGGTTCAGGAACCGGTTCGGTTAAAATAATCAGATCGTTAACAAATCTGACACTGTTTTTTTTCTACTTATCTTTTAATCAACGAGAAACTGCATTTTTGACTGTCATGAACATAGATCATGTGACCCACAACAAGTCGACACAGGCCCCCTGTGGTACCATACTTCAATCATACTGAATGCCAGAAAAGCCAAAAAAACATTTGAGTCACGACAGAGGGACGTAGATCGCCCTGGGTCATGATGCTTAAATGGTGCTAAAGGTCTCCGTAACATTTCACCATCCCTGACACAAAAGAGCATAGGGCAGAAGATTAAATATGTTGTTTTATACACGTGGGTGGATGTTGAGCTTGTAAAACAGGAATTTATATTCCGTATCAGATGCCTGAGGGGAGTTCAACTCATTTGGGACTGTTCTTGAGTCAGTAATAAACTGGAGAAGGAGCTGCTATTACCGCATGTGCTTTTTCACTTGGATCAGTTTGTGAGAATTCAGTTAAACGCTGAAATTTTAGACTTCTTAAAGGTGTTTGTTGAGGCCAGTGTAACCCCTCTACCCAAGTCTAACCTAGCTCTGTGTAGGCCTCGAACCCGGGTCTCCGGGGTGATGGTCTAACAAGGAGCACCTTCTAGTGCATCTAAAGGACATGCAAATGAAGATGATAACAAGCAAATTCGTCACAGAGCCAAGAATATTCATAGTGTACAGTGGAAGGTTTTTAAGGGACCGTTTACACGACACTGTATTCAACTAAAAACGTAAAACTTTTTATGTGTTTTCAACGTTCATTCATGCAAACTCTCGAAAACGGGTTTCAAAGTGCGAGTTTTTTTGAAAACAGTGACGTCATGCGTATTATGTGTTCAGTTTATAGGCGTGTGGTGTTTTTTTTACAAAGTGACGTTGCCATCTACTGGCCTGGCAGCAGAATACAGCTTTTTTAATCGTTTTTGTGGATCCGTTTGATCGGGGATCGTTTTGGCAATGGTGTCATCTGTATATGTGTACAATAAAAAGAAATCACTTTTCAGTTTTTAGAACATCGTTGTTGTGTAAAGCAGGAAGTCGAACCAACAGCTTTACAGATTATACTTCACTTGACTCGTACGTGTACTCAGGCGACTACCTTGCGGATCGACGCCCCCAGGGGAAGGCTGCCACCTTGTGGATAAAGTAATGACTGCAACAACAAAAAAAATGCAAATGCATGACCTGTGCATACAAAGTTATTCGACGGCGCGCTGTACGTGCATACTATTCTGATGACGAAATTCGCATCACGCACACTGTAAGGTGACCCTCACATACATGTAAAAAGTGAAGTATACTTTGTCCTTTAGAAGGCTAGATTAGGAAACAAGCTAGAGCAGAGGTTAAATGCAAAATAATAAGATACCTTTTTCGGAGTGTATTTACACTAAGCACAAGTTTGTTGGCAAACGCTATTTACACTAGCTCCGCCCTCCAATGTCGAGTTGGGCCAGTAACGTTTTTTAAGAAAAGACACACATAATGTAACGTCTGCAGAGGCGCAGCAGTAGTGAGCGAGGCTTTTAATGCAATCGACACGGGTTCGATTCCGCCTTTTGCTGAGCTCGCATTTATTTTCAAAAAAGTTGAAATAAACTGAACGAGTGTTTCGTAATATTAAAAGTGTTTATTGCATCCTGTTAATGTACAAAAATACTGAGTTACCAATATAAAGTATAGATATCATTACTGTTTAATCTAATTGCAAAGAACTGATACCTTTACATGGCTAAAATAGCATCTAATTGCTATTTGCATTTAGTGTAAATAGCCGCAGCCATATTAAAATTGTTGTGTTAAAGCCTTAAAGTTGATTAAATGTTTGCAGAAGTGTCTTTAGCTGCTTCTAGAAAGCTGTGATGGTCTCAGTAGATTGGGTGGAAACTCATTCCACCGGAGAAAAGCAGAGAAGTTGAAAGTTTTGGGGAGCGAATGTGTACCTCATTGTGAAGGAGCGAGGATTGTTCAGAGACGTGGTTCTTCTTTGGCTCATTGAAGGCCAGATGCGCCGCTGCATTCTTGAAATGACAAGAACTTGAACGAGGAGACAAACGATTCGATTAAACAATCACTAAACATCTCGCTGATGCTGAGGAGCAGCAAACAAAAACATCAAGATATTTGAAACACAAGGGAAAAGCACTTAATTGAACAACACGCCGCTTTCTATGATCTGAATCAGTAGTGCTTGTACTATAATTATGTAAATTGCATTATGTTGTCAAGGTGATCATTGTTTCAGGGTAAAAATATTCACCATAAACATCCCGATAATGCTGAGTGCCCATCGGCAGAGCTAGCAATACACTTTTAGTGGGGTTTAACAGTAAAATACACCTATTACATAAATGCACAAATATAGGGTTCCATTAGCATGAACAGAGTGAGAATCTAAAAAATGTGTGAGTGAAGAGCAGATAGGTCTGAATGTGTACGGCATTGTAAGAACGTATAATTTCACAACCACTTGTTACGACTGTTTTCTGCCATCATCCCTAACCGTAGATGCGACTGTAGCCCGCAGCGACTGCAAGTGTTCTGAAACAGTGGGAGGCTGTTGAATGTGCAATAACAATGTGGGAAACAGTGGTTGTAATTTATGCTTGTTTACCGGGTTTGGGGCATGACGGATGTGTTTGCTAGGTGACAATTGACCTTGAGAACAGATGGCAAATCCAGCTACAACTTTCTGACATTTTTCACTCCGTTTCTCTCTTTGCATTCATATAGCAATTAGCACCAAAAGGAGACTGTGCTTTGGGGAGACATTAGCATTTATAATACATGAGCCTGGAGGAAGATCGCTCGATAGATCATTCTCCTTATTAGCACTGCATTTTTGCTTGCCAGACCTCCAGTGGACACACGAAGCTTCAGCTGTAGGTTTTGGGAGATTTGGGATACAGTACATGTAGAACATAGTCTTTACAGCGACATTAAAAAGATCAAGATTACCAATACATATAATTAAAAATGGATTTTTGATGGTATAGTCATCTATTGAGTTTAATTTGGATTGGTAAACAGTGATTCAAATTTGTATGTAAGGACGTATAATTAAAATGAATTGAAATTGTAAAACCATGTCCTAACCAGACGTGGTAAGATTCCAGCGACAAGCAATTTGTCTGTCCGTACCAGAAGAAGCGACGCGGTAACGTCAATCAAAAATCACAGCCAATCAGAAGAGCGTGTGGGCGGGCTCTCTCGGCAAGCACTCGCAAAGAAATGGATATGAGCGTAATCAAATTCATGAATATTACACCATTATTAAAAATACATACTGAGTTACATTGTCTGTTCACAATGAGCTGACAGTTTGAACGTTTGTTGTTTCCTTTTAAAAATCTGAGGTGAATTGTCCATTGTTGCTTTTAGTACGCCTATAAAAGACACAAAATGATAATCAAACTCACATTTTAAAATTACAATTAAGTGCATAAACAGATTGTCATTAGCATACATTAGCTGCTTCTCTACGACATAGTATGCGAAAAACAGTACGCCATGTACAAATTGTCAAACTACTTCCGGCGAGATTGTGAAGTGATGGACACTTTTCTATCCCATGAGGACACGGGAGAGGATTTATGAATGGAGGTGAAGCGACGTAACTGACGCAGTAGGTCACATGATAATGGCAATACCATATATAGTATGTAGTATGTCCGGATTACATTAATACTATCCTCATTCATACTATATGGAACATGCTTTTTTAGCAGCTGAACACCGCTTATGTTATTCGAGCCTTGACGACACTGAAAAATAGAAAATCATTGCATGTCGTGGCTAGGACAAAAATTCAGATTAACTTTTTATAGCGTGTCGTCACTTCGCATCTAGGTAGGACACAGTGTAATAGTATATTTTTTTTTTTTTTAGGCCTACATTTTTTAATTATTCCTCCCATCTCTACTATTATTAAGTTATGTAGTAAGTTAAGTTGTACTATAGCTACTTTAATGGTCACCTGCACTGCTGGGCGTTTTAGTGTATTGGAGTGACCTTGCAGCGTCAGTCGGTAGCAAAAAGCTAACTGTGAAGTGAAGAGAAAACGATTGCAAACAATCAATGTTCCCACTGTTTTGCACAGCAAGGTCAATTGGCAACTCGAGAACAAGCTGAGAGCCATCAAACATGTTATACAGTCAACTGTTCAACAAGATAAAAAGCTTTAAAAAAGCACTTCATGGATTTTGAGCCTCTGTGGTCACTGTAACAGCTTAATAGATTCATTAAACTATCTGTCTTTAAATCGATTAACTGAAACATCATAAGTGGATGTTATTGTAAAGTACAAAAAGTAAAATCAGTATTTTGTTGATCGTTTTCAGATGTAATTTGGTCATCTTTTTGTATATAGACAGGCCTGCATGTTCTGAATGCATGTTATGTTTTTGTAAATAATTTTAGCAAATGTTGTACATTAATGAACCAAACCAATCGGCTCCAAGTTGAATCGCCCTATTTGAAAAGCAGACAAACATGAAGCATTTCCAACAAATATACACCTCAATCATTTTCTGTACTGTTGTTTTCTAATTTAATTACATTACAAAGTTTATGGTTACGGTTCACTGCACTGCTCTTTTGCTGTAATTAACATTTCCGCGGTAACTGGTGGATCTCTATTCATATGTATGGTTGTGCAGTTCTTCATTGGGAACTCAGGAATGACTTTTTTAATTGTATAGGGCCTGTTTACACCTGATCACTTAACGCGTCGTCTCTGATGGGATGGCGATCTGATTTGTTAAAACTGTTCCATTTACACTCCGCAAAACAAATATAAATCCGATAAATATGCAAATTTAACGTCGTTCACGTCGACAAAAGCAACAGATTGCCCATGAGCTGCATGTTATTTATCACCATCAGCTTATTTCAACATCAAAGACCGCGTTAGGAGAGAGAGAGAGATGGTACAAAAAGTCATTCATTTTTAATGAAGACTACTGTGTGTTGAGCTTCAGGATGCAATGTCAGTTTCATTTGCGGCAGTTTGCTGAAGAGATACTCCGCAACTGATTCGCAACTCACGCTACGGTGAATAAATGCAATGAAGCGCTTTTAGGGTTTGGTATCTTACCAATTTCATTTCCAACTCTGCTTATCTGATGCTTATCGATTCAAAATTAGATATTAATTGTCTTTTTGCAGTTCAGAAATTAAATTAAAATGTAAAATAGCACTGCATAGTTTTCTTTTTATAAATAAAATATAGATTAATACTTAAAGTAACAAAAGCTATTCACTCAAGATCTGTGAGTGGTTTTCATTAACACTAATGACGGATGGCAGCAGGTTTATTAGGCTGCTGTCACTTTAAGACCTCATGCAGGATCCAATATACTGTTACACGTGCATTTTCTTTCTTATCTGTTTACGTTCACTTAAGACATAACATTTTGGCCATAACACTTTAACCCTTTGTCCCAGGGTATAAGTATTATACCATTGGAATCCTTGGGTCAAGATGAACAAAATGTATATCTCCGATTTCATTTCTGGTATGCAAATATTTCCGCCATCTTGGATTTTGTCAATACTTTGAATTGTGTTTTGGTATTGTTTTCAAAAACTTCCACTTTTAAACCCGTTTTCAAAAGTTTGCATTTTCAGGCCACGCGTTTAAAACGTAAATGAACGGCCAAAACGCATAAAAAGTTTTCCGTGTTTAGTTGAAAATGGTGTTGTGTAAACAGCCCTTCAATATTCCCGCACTATATGAGAGGCAGATTTTTGTGTTTGCACTTTGATCTTTGATCTTTGATCAGATCTTAAACTAGATGGAACTGGATTAAATATTTTGACTGTTGCTACTCCAATCGGACTTATGACCTGTAACTCTACCTGAGTATTGGTAAGCCTGGTTTCTCCCAAGGTTTTTTTCTCCATCTTGTTGGAGTTTTGGTTCTTGCCGCTGTTTCCTTTGGCTTGCTTGGTCGGGGACACTTGCTTGATATTCATCAGTGTTTTTGATATGCCTGCATTTGGCGCCGTTGTATGTGAACTGAGCTGAGCCGGACGATTACATCACTGTTTTCTCCAGTGCTGATATACATAAATTAACTAGACTAATAACTACTGATATTTGCAACAGAATGAATCAATAATGTATAGAATAAACTGGACAATGACACCATTTTCTTTGGCAGCTGCTGTGCAGCCAAAGATTATCTGTCAATTATTAATGTAAAGCTGATTTGCCACAATTTGCATTATAAAAAGTGCTATATAAGTAAAGTGACGTGACTTGACTGACTTTGGATGTGCTCAGCACAAAAACAGTACACTAGTGTCAAATTAAGCTCTATTTTGCATCTTCTTGCGATTTGATTGTTTTAAAACCACATTAAAATGCACACACAGGAATCAAGAAGCAGAATCGAAATTTAAATTTTATAACGATTCCAGAATTGGAATCAATTTTCGATTCCCAACCCTAGCTGTTCTATCTGGCATCTGGGAGACAGTAGCCTATAACACACTCATGTTTCTTTTTTTCTACCATTTTTGGAGGAGTAAAATTAACATATGTGGCTTCAACAACCAGATGCATTTACACTCCAGTTTGATTCAGAATGTGTCTCAAAGCGCCCCCAAAGGGGTTTGAGTGATCGAATAGCCATCCCATCAGAGAAAACGTAACAACAGGCCCATGGAGAGGGAAAAGATTGCCTTTCACATGAATATAACGACAACATTTGGCCAGTAAAAAAAAAATAAATAAAAAAGCAGGCATTGGTAGGCCTACCTTGTAGGATTACTACCGCTTACCGGGTAAACCAATTAGAATGCTGCTTAGTGTGCCTTTAAATGTTCAAAATTAATAAGCTTCACAGTTTCTTTCTTTTCAAAGCCTCTGCTAGCATACGGGAAAAAAGGTATAATTGCTTTTAAATCAGAATAATTCCTAACCCAATGGACCTGCGTGTCCCTTGCTGCGCTGCTCATATTGGAAACCCATTAGAATACCATGAAAGCGGCACAAAACCCCAGAGCATGCTTTATAATGCTCTTCAATTTGGTCTCACAGTTGGTTCAGTCTTTCAGTAGCTCAAGTAACTCATGTGCGGTCCAGGCAATATTTGCAGAGTGCACACTGAGGCCACTTGACAAGTCGGAAGAGATTGGAAAAGTTTGCGAGCGGGAACGTTCGAGCCACCCATGGTTCCTGAGCTGATTTTGCAAATAATGAAATGCCTACAAGCAAGAAGGTCATACGGTATTCAAACACTTGAGCATCAGCTAACCTTGTGTCCCTCCGTACAGTGAATCCGAAGGTCTGAGAATACACTCTAAAAAATGCTGGGTTGTTTTAACCCATGTTTGGGTTAAATATGGACAAACCTAATGATGGATTTAAAAACTGAATTTAAAAATGTGCATATATGTCCATATTTGACCCAAACATGGGTTAAAACAGCCCAGCATTTTTTAGAGAGTAAAAATGAAAATGCTTCTTTAAGCAAACAATACAGATTGAAAACAAAACACACACTAATAATAATTAAAAATAATATTAAATGTTAGGTAACACTTTATTTTACAGTGTCATTGTTACACATGTTACATGTATTTACTGTAGTAATAACTAGTAATTATGCATAATTACATGCGACTAACCCTAAACCAAACCCTCATCCTAACCCTAACCCTATAGTAAGTACATGTAGTTTATTGTCATTACTCAATACTTAAATGTATAATTACACTGTAATACTGACACCTTAAAATAAAGTGTAACCAAATGTTATTAAATAACACTTAATCAACATTCTGATTATAACAGTCTAACAGGGTTTACAAACAACATTTTGAAAGAGAAATGTCATCAATATGTTTTAATTGTGATTTAGATTGAGTGAAGAGAATTGAAGGATCGTTCACACCAAAGATGAAAACGGTAAAGATGTAGTTATAAAAATAATCCTAAATATAACAGCATATAACATAATAACAGCACAGAGAAATGTGTTGGAATCACATTCAGATTTTTCCAGCTGATGAACGCTAAAAATCCGAATCCGATTATAATAAACAACATAGAACATCGTTAAAAGGTCGCAATCTTGATTCAAACTCCCACGTAACCTTATCTCAGCTAACATTCAGATCTGCGTTGGTTCTGCCACTGATCCAGAGAGAGTCGTTGTCATGTGTAGTTATGTTAACACCTTCACAGTCTTTTCAACCACACAATAATGTTACAATAATTCAAATGATCACAGATGTACTTGGATAAATGTTTATAGCTCTGATATAAACAATGTCTATAGTAGTGATCAAAATAATAAATCAAATTTTGAAAGTAACTTGATGCTTCAAATGATGATTGTGTCAATTACATTGCTCCACCAGTAGGTGGCGACGAATGACTCTTAAAAATGTTTTATCGGTGAATCATTCATTCAAGAGATTCGTTTAAAAAACGCTGATTCATCCAGTTAAGAAATAAGGGTTACACTTTATTTTAAGGTGTTTTTGTTACACTGTAATTATACATTTAAATACAGAGTAACATTAAGTAACTACATGTACTTATTGTAGTTTTAGGATTGGGGTTTGGTTTGGTTCAGGGTTAATTGCATGCGATTATGCATCATTTATAGTTATTACTATAGTAACTACATGTAACAATGACACTGTAAAATAAAGTGTTACCGAAATAAGTGAAGTCTTTATGAGTGAGTCATTGAATCATTCACTCAAGCCGACTCTTTTTTTTTTTAATTGCTCGTGTTTTAATTTAAAATGTTTCATTGAAAAAGCAATTTGTTAAACATCTTGAGTACTGTGAGTACTATGGTGGTTCCTCAATGTCTATGGTAGATACAGCTCTGGTGTTTTCAGACTTGAGTTTGGATATGATTATTTCTTAAATTCTGCAGTAACTTTTTAGGATGATCAGGGGAAAAAAATGACCAAAAAAGCGCTTTAACACCTCCTGATTACTGATCAGTGAACACATTCTTGGCTGCGTGTGCTGCCTGTCTCTCGGTGTAATATCAGCCACGTTTCAGTGAAATGAGCATAATTAAAGTAGACAGAACAAACCACAATTATTTCAACATCACTGGATCATTTCCTCTGAATGCAAGAACTAAGAGATAATTAACAGAGAAATATGCTCAATTACTCTTTCATTGTCTCTCTCTCTCTCCCCAAAATGTATGTACGTTCCATTTTGGTAATAAACTTGCTATTGAAGTTTTTCGATTAATATTTTATGATGCATCATACACTTGAAAGTTAAAGGGTTAGTTCAACCCAAAATGAACATGGTCATAATTTAGATATAAGATATTTTTATGGGCATTTCTTTTCAGTTACTGTATTTTCGTTGTGTAGAATATAGTGTCTTGAAGATTTCAGTATGACATGACAACGAGTTTTAGTTGACAGAATTATAATTTTTGGCCAAACTATTTCTTTATCTACTATAACACATGATGAAATGTAAGATCGCTGGGTCACGTGTGATTATAGCTCTGGTTAAAACAGAAAGAGATAAAGCAAAGTGTGCAAAGGAAAATGAGAAAAGCCAAACTCTTCCAAAATAGAAAATGTTCTTCAATATTTTCTCTGAGGTTTCACTCTGATCTGAGATGGATTTCTCCTCTTATCATGTGCGTAGCGTCAGGCGTATCGCAGAATATTCAGCTCGGTTGCTCTCCCCCTTCATCTGGTGCTCACAGATCTGCTGCTGTCGCCTGTTACTGATCTTATTAAAGCTTTGTATTAGAGATCTCTCATAACTGTGCATTTGATGTACATCAGACCAATATTTTCTTATGCACAAATAGCCTTCAGAGGACAAAAACTCACAAGGACACACTTTTTTTTGAAAGACAAAATGCATGAATTCCAAAACCTACTGAGCTGCTGAGTGAGATGACATTTCAAAGAAATCGTAGGCACATTAAGGCTGTTCTAAAATGCAGACAACATAATTATGCTTTTTTTAAAGGTGCCTCATTTTGACCTGATTTCAAGGCAGCACCGCGTGTATTTTTCAGAGAGAAGGCGGTCCACTGCGGCAAGCTAAAGAAAAAGTGGATATGATTATAATTAGATTTTAATGCAACAAAGAAAAGTCTTGACAAAAACTTTTTAATCATTATTTGTGAGTGCTGTGTATAGGGCTGCACAATTAATCGAAATAAAACAGAAATTGTAATTATCAAATCACAATGGGTGTTATTTATTTAAATATGTGTTAAGCCCTAGGTGTACTTCATATTTTTTTTAAGCACAGCCTTGCAAAGTATACCTCACTTGACTCATTCGACGCATACTCAGTTTTGAGCAATCTCGCCACGAGTTAAAACCCACGTAAATATAGTTGTATTCTTTCATGCTAGAGTTGTACAAAAGAGGGTACTCTTCACACAATCTCTCGCCTCTTGGCCTCCATTGTCGCAGTAGCTCGCACGTGTTCCGGTCGGTTTTGTTTATGCAGGTTTTCTTCGACTACCTTGTGAATTGATGCCACCAGGGCACGGTTGCCATCTTGTGGATAAACTAATTACTATTAAAAAAAGAAATACACATGTTTGAACTGCCCCGGTTACAAAAATCATTTAAAGAAATGCTTGATTTCAAAACGCTTCAGTTCCAAGAACCAAGTGATTTAAAAGATATCAATGTTTGTTATAATGCATTTTAAATTATGTAAATCATAACGTGATTTTGCAGGAATTATAATCAGGCGCTAAATATACTACACATTAAAAGTCTGTGGAACCAATGGGATCTCTTGGCGTCCTAAAGACCCGATTTCGCTGGCGGTGCGCGTACTCTTCTGATGCTGAAATTCACGTCACTCGCAAATGCGAGCTTTAATGACAAAACGTGGTCAAAACAGGTTATGGTCAATCAAACAGCAAACACAAGTGGCAGGGAACAGGCAGGCTCACAGTATAAATCCAGGCAAAACAGATAAACAACAAAACGATAAGGCAGGCAGGATCAGGAACCAGACAGACCGGACAGGAATAAACGCTCAGAATTGTTACAATGGAATGAAACAAGACTTCGCAAATGACATGGGTTAGAGGGTTAACTTAAATAGTGCACTAGATTGCCTGCAGCTGGGCAGTAATCAACATGAAGGTAAGGGACTTATGGGAAATGTAGTGTGGTGTATGGAGTCCATGATATGAGAGGGCGACCTCTGGTGGCAGGTAGATGAAGGACAACGGACCGGATTCATGACACATGCGTATACGTACACGTATATGTTTTTCCGTCAAAATAAAAGTTGGCTTAATGCTTAAATGAAAGTGAGATGCATAAATATTAGTATTATAATTTTACAGTTGTATTGTACAATGAAATTATTATTTTTATTTTCTTAAATACTCATTTTTATTTTACAGTGAAGTATTAACATAGTAATATTTCTTATTTAGTCATTTTTTTATTTTTGTTTTGTAGTAGTAATAATAATTGTCATTGTGTTTATATATCAATATTACACATTGCTATATTTATAAAATCATATTACTATATTTGATAAATAATTTACATACTAATCGCAGCATTTTGGCCAAATTGTGTAGCGTTACAAAACAAGCACAGCAAATTTAGATTTTTTTTAAGAAATTGCATTACAATCACAAGTTTGATTTCCCCCTCCCCCAAATGCAGCACTAATTGTGTATTTTTCATGTTTACAGAGTATTATTGGCAACGTGCCGATGTCAAAATATATCTATCAAATGTGAGTCGAGTCCTCCCGGCTATTTTTGTAGCACACTGAGTTGTTGCTGATGTGGAGAAAAATTGTCAATTATGAGAATCCTGTTTAGATATACAAAGTCCATTTGATACATTTTGAAACTGTATAATGCATTAGATTCTCAGCATTGGTCAAGCATTTGCATCTGCGTTTGAATACAAGTGTAGAGTATTTTTCCGGCCTATGAGTCTACATACAAGCTCAAACCTCAAGCTGTTTGAAATCTATATGAAACAGTGAGTGTGAAAATAACCTGTCTGTCTACCTGGCTGTCTCTCTCTGCTCACACACTGCTTTTCATCAGATGAAATTCAGCCAGTGAGTGGGTGGAAATGCACACATCTTCTCATACCGGCTCTCAGCTCGGTCCAGACGTGCCACTCTGTCAAAGTAATTGCGGCATTCTGCATTTCTGCTAATGAGGAGGTAAAATATGATCAGCCATTGGAAGTGGTTATTTGTGGCCTCTCTCTCTCTCTCTCTCTCAATCTACCTCCACACATCCGTTTGTAATTATTCCTCAGAGACACTCTCACCTGCTCCGGCTTTAATCCCACACAGGGGCAGCAGGGGAATTAAAGTTTAACTGCTATCTGTTCTGTTGTTGTGTGTGTGTGTGTGTGTGTGTGTGTGTGTGTGTGTGTGTGTGTGTGTGTCTTTGTATGAAGAACTGGGTCTTTGCGATGAGACTGTGAGTGTAAGAAAGTGTCTGCATGGAGCGAATTCCCTAAACAATTGTGGAACTCATGTACGCGGTATTGCGGCACAAAAACACCCGCAATTCAACCAGGAGTTCGTTTTGAGTGCAAACAGACCGACTTTCCATGTAAATTCAGCTTGGTGTAGATAATCACAAAATTCAGGGCTGTTAGCCTGTGCAATTACTTTCAAATTTAGATTAAAAATTTTGGTGACAGCTTACAATGAGGTTTCATTTGTTAACATTCGTTAAAGGTGAAGTATGTCATTTTTGCAACACATTACAAAAATAAAGCATGTTTTGAAACAACCTTCGCACGTCCCCCAATGTGTGAAGGCTTGTCTCAAAAGATAAAAGTAGGCTACTATCAATAAAAGCTCCAGCATATTAGGAATACTTTTAGCTGTGTTGCTATGTGTCAATAGTAAGCATTTGACCCTTCGCCGGCAGTTTGATTGACAGGCGATCTGACCAATCATAACCCTGAATCCTCCATTTTGTCCATCAAAGCGGTCAGGGGAGTTAGTAGATTAACGTTGGTGAACTTGAATCACGTCTTGAAACAACATTCCTTCTGATGTTCATTCATGTTTATTTGATGCTATAAATGAACTAGTATGAAGAGATGATCGCTTCACGAGGAGCTACAGCGATCTGTCACCACACATTAAACACACACTAGACGCTATTTATTGATTCAACTGCTTTAAAACATTACAATATATTAAATATGAAACTGTTTCATGCGTTGTCAGTGTCCTCTTTGCTCCGCAATGTATTTTTCACTGCGTGAGAACATGATGTGTGGCGTGAGAGCGGACATAGCAACAGTAACTAAAGGGGGCGGGGCTTTACGAAGGGTCAGTTGTGTAACTAGAGTGAATGCGAGCGTACATTTGTATTTCTAAACAGGCGTGTAATGATGTTGCATTGTAGCGCATTTTATCACAATGCTCCTTTTGCGTTGACGTGTTCATGAACTCTTTGACGGTCTAAATGCAGTGATTTTTGGCTTGTGCTCCTGAATGTCTTTTCTCATACTGGCTCCGCCTACTTCCGTAGCCATGCCCCAAACTCTCACTATAGGTTGAGCTGGAAAGTGATTGACAGGACCTTATCATACACCCGGCGCAATGTGACGCCAGGCCTGACGCACGTGTTTTTTGCTAGTTTCAGGTTGTTTTCATGTCCAGCGCCACATTGTTTAAGTAGCAAATGCACTCGAGTCCGTCTGTTCGGCCATGGCAGTGCTGGTGTGAAAACGAGGTGTGTTCAGGTGCATTGTTGGCGTGTTGCTATTTTCAGGAACTGAAAACGACTGCGCAGTAAAGTCAATGGTGCAGTATTAAATTTTTTGTTATTAATATGTACCTATAAGCAGGTCCACAACACGCTTGTTACACGCAACAGCACACAAACATACCAAATATTACAATAAAAGGATTCCTCTCTGTGTCACGCTGGTGTAGGCAGGAACAGGCGGAGCGACTGAGTTCACATGAAACATAGTTTTAATTGACAAGATACAGAGATTCACACCACACATGAAACTATATGAACTGACAAGGACTGGACAGACACAGAGGGAATATATACAGCTGAATACAAATGGAGCACAGGTGACAGGCATTACTAATAACGAACACAGCTGGCGACAATAGACTAATAACAAGGCACATGGGGAACCAAAACAAAGATCACGTGACAAGGACTGACAGAAGCAAAACAAGGAACACATGACAGGAGACAGGACTGGAATACATGTTACACTCTGGAGATGCGTTCAGTCTAGGGCTGTCACTAAGAATCATTTTGCCAATCGCGTAATCGTTCAATTATTCTGACGCATATAGCTTCTAACATTATAAAGGTGCTTATACAACAAATCACATTCGCATATATAATAGCAGTAACACAATAATAATTGATTCAAGTGTTAAAAGCAAGTAATTGTAAACTGTCAAAATACATAATGTTTTGTACAATGCTCTTAATGTATTATAACAAATGCCTGCAGAGGGCAACAGGTCTTTACACCGCAGTCTAATCCTTGTAAAATATTGGCTTACGACATGTACTTCAAATGTCCAATTAAGCTTTAATATTTGGCCATTTCTTTACGACAGAAATGCTACAACCACTGTAATTTCTTGAGAACGTGGACTTAAACGAGGGCTCAAACTTTTATTTTGAAATTGCGTCGAGCAGTTATAATGAATTCTCCTGCGTTTTCTAAAGTTTACAGATGACTTTTCTTAAAAATCTGATTAAATGTCGCACATTGCGTTTCCAGTTGAACATTTAAAGCGATCCAAACTCAGAAAGATAGAGTTTGAGACGCGCCACTCGTGAGATAACCTACACGCGTGGAAACTAGAGCTGCAACTAACAATTATTTTTTCTGACGACTAATCTAACTATTATTTTTTTCGATTAGTCGACTACTCTAACGATTATTTTTATTACGTTTTATTTTATTGATCTAGTGATCTTTTTTTACGTAAGAAGTTAGAACTAATTTAGCAGTTCATTGAGGTGTAGAAACACTGGGACACGCCATTATGTAATAATACCATTTGATTTTGATTAAAAATAAGCCACTAATGTGTGTTCGTCCAGTGGAAGACATTTGAACTTTAACATGAAGAGTGTCAAAGACTTTCTCTACTGTCTTAAAGGAACTTTGATCGTGTTCAAGCCATTGAACAAACGTCTCCTGAAGCATGTATTTTTCCTGTAATGCAGGGAAAATGGGCGGGAATCAGGAGCGCGAGCAACTCAAACCTTGCACGTGCGAAAGAGAACGTCCGCGCACATCCAAATAAACTTCTTTGAAATGCAAAACTGATTTTCGTTCGCTCGAAATATTTTCTTATTTGCGAGACGAAGATTTTCTCCTCAACTCAGTTCACGCGCGAAATGCCCTTTTGCATCAAAATATGATCTTGCGCGCGCAAAAATTTGTCAGAGATCCAATTCCATTGGTGGGACGCCATTTCGGTTCTGCAAAGGGAACAAAGGAGCGTTTTATTTGGCCTCTGTTTAAAGTATTCCCATACTTTTGATCATCGTGGTCCGGGTTTTTGTGATAGAATGGAACTTTCTCCGTTCCCAGGAGCAGAAGCCGCCATTACGCCAGATGAATGTAAACAGTGTGACGCGTCGACGCATTTCACGCACGTCGACGTGTTTTCGTAGTCAACGTAATCGATGACGTCGACGCGTCGTTGCAGCACTTGTGGAAACAATTACAGCGCAAATATATTAAATCTGCAGCTCATACATTTATTTAATTGATTCACAGCCTTTGTAAATTCACAATACCATTATGTTTTATTATGATTTTTAAACGGGTTTAATATTGTGCAGCCTTAGAAAACTCGTCCATGGAAACCGCCACTTCCGGTATTTTACTGGTTACTCGACACAGGCAAACTGCGAGTTAAAATCGAGAATTCGAATTTAATCAAGGAATCATTACAGCCCTAGTTAAATTAATCCACCACGGTGCAAGCGCACCTGTGATTGGTTTATTACATGTTGCACCCAAAACACACCCATGACTCATTAAGAGACTCGGTACAACACTTTTGGACCATGCGTCTGGCACGCCAGCCATTTTTTCCATCATTAAACTAGCAAAAGTGGATTCGGACACTCCCTAAGTGCACCTGCGCCGTTAGCATCCAACCATGAGCTTAGATCGTTAAACTAGGGCCCTTAATGTTTAGATGATGCCTGGGAGGCTCAGCGCTCATGGGAGGATAAACCCATTAGTGGCACACTGATAGTAGTCAATAAACAGGGAGTGGGTTAAGAGAAACTGACAATACTTCTAAAGCTTTTGCGCTATCGAGATACCATACTGTTTAAATTCAGAAGCTTAATGATAAAAAAAAAAACATTTCAGCCTTAGTTTATAGATGGTAATATATTGCCAATGTTATTTTGGTTAAAAATAGCTTGACAAATGAAACTGTTGGCGTTCATGTTTCTTGTTTACAGCATTGACGTCGCTGTGGCATTCATGTTGTCACCGCTGTTAACCATCACAGGTTCAGGATAGTAGAAGCACTTGTGGAGTGAAAACTTGGTGATTATCACCAAGGTGATTCCAAAACTTGTTAATATGTGGCCAGTATAGCTTCAGGAAATGTGTTTATCTTGCTATTCTTGGAGCCAGTTTGGTATTTAATGTTCCCGCTGGGTGTTTTGTTACTTATTGTGATCGTCTAATTAATCACTGTTTGACTTCATTTTATCTCTAAATGCCAGAGAGTTTTAAATCAGGGGTTTGTGTGAGCAGATCATCACACGAGTACATGCGCATGTTTTTAAGTAGGAAGGTACTCGGGTTACATGTAAATGTCCGTTTTCCATTGCATTCAGTAATAAAATATTTGACAACAGTTTGTATTTGAAGTGGTAAAGCAATCGATCTAATGTTGACAGAAATGAAGACAGTAGTTAAACCTCCTAAACAATCCAGCAGTCAGATCAGTTCATCTGATATGAGAGTTTTCTGTTAAAAGTTTGTGGAGGGGAACTTTTTTTAAAAAAAATTTTTTTTACAGAAATATTGAAATGAAACCGAACGATCAGCTTCAGGCTTTAAAATGAGACGAACGAAGCTTGTGCGTTTTCTGTTCCTTTAATGTGATATCAGGATGTCTGTGTTACCCCAATGAGTCACCAGAATACTGAGATTCATATCAACAATTCCTTTGCTTATGAAACCAACTGAAGACGCTCGTGAGAGTAAGAATTCCTCATCACTGTCATCTTTAACAAAAGCGCATCCCAGTTTCTTTTATTTCATTTAATATTTATTTGGTTTATAATTATTCAATTATATTAAAGAGAAAGACCATCATATTTTCTAATGATATTGTGCCTTTTATTTCCTCTCAGGAAATGAAACCAAATGGAGAACCCATTAAAGGGTTCGTTCACCCTAAAATCAAAATTGTGTCATTAGTCCCTCATGTCGTTCTACACTTTCGTTCATCTTCAGAACACAAATGAAGATATTTTTGATGAAATCTGATGGTTCAGTGAGTCTCTATAATAATAATTTACACTTTCAATGTCCAGAAAGATACTAAAACATTTTTAAAACAGGTCATGTGACTACAGTGGTTCAACCTTAATATTATAAAGCGACGAGAATATTTTTTGTGCGCCAAGCAGGGCAACCACCCAGTAGAGCGTTACAGTAATCTAGTCTCGAGGTCATGAACGCATGAACTAACTCTTCCGCATTTGTCATTGAGAGCATATGTCGTAGTTTAGATATATTTTTAAGATGGAAGAATGCGGTTTTACATATGCTAGAAATGTGGCTTTCAAATGAAAGATTGGTATCAAAGAGCACACCCAGGTTCCTAACTGACGAAGACGACTTAACAAGTTTTTGGTCCAATAATTAGAATCTCTGTTTTTTCTGAATTTAGTAGCAGGAAATTACTAGTCATCCAATTTTTTATATCAGCTACGCATTCTGTTAATTTTGAGAATTGGTAGGTTTCGTCAGGGCGCGAGGAAATATAGAGCTGAGTATCATCAGCGTAACTGTGAAAACTAATGCCATGCTTCCTAATGACATCTCCCAAGGGTAGCATGTACAGAGTGAAAAGCAACGGTCCTAGAACTGAGCCTTGTGGTACTCCATATTTAACTTGTGATCGAAATGACATCTCTTCGTTTACTACTACAAACTGATAACGGTCAGATAAGTATGATTTGAACCATGCCAATGCAATTCCACTAATTCCAGCATAATTTTCTAGTCTATTCAAAAGAATATTGTGGTCGATAGTGTCAAAAGCCGCACTGAGGTCTAGTGACACTAATAGAGAGATCCTCACAGATACCATTTTTTTCCAAGAAGGAACACAGCTTCGATGAGTATGGTCTTAAGAGGACCAATATGGGTGATGTTGATTGGTACAGGCACAAACTGGTTATTGTTGCTGTTATTAGATTGACATGAGAGGTGAACCGAACATTAAGTGCTTGTCTCAATACACACACTTCTGGTCTTTGATCACTGCTACTTGAATGACAATTTTCTGAAGTTTGCCCAGTGTTCAAGAGGGCATGAAGACCGCTTTTGTTTACTCAATGGGACGCACTTAATCACAGTGCGTGATTGTGGTGCTTCATTTTGCAAACGCTTTACAATCTCTGTAGCAATGACATGTGCAACACTTTACATTTTACGAACCAAATTATATGAAACATACTTTGTTTTTCTAGACATGTCACAAAAATTGGGGGGCGTCAGTCCCTGAGCGGGATGAATTATGCCTAGTATGATTTTGGACCATCCCAGATGAAAAGCCAAACGTGGCGAATTCTGTGGTCGTGGCTCAAAAATGATGGTCCTAAGTCGTACATGTTCAAGGACGGCTGCTGTCACGGTCTTGTGATAATTTTGACAGTGTCAGAAATTCAGCATGATCACCTCACAGCTGCGAATTACGTCTACTGTCCAGCCAATAAAAACGCAAAATGAAATGGCGTATTGATCAGCGCGACATGACGCCAAAGCTTAAAACTACTTCCCTCAAGCTCCATTTGCCAAATTGGCATGCTACTCTTTTTTTTCCAAGCCATGACCATCCATATTCTCCTCTTTCACTTCCTCCTTTTTTGCATAAACAATTGCTAAAGTGCAATTCATCTTGCTCTCGGAGAAGAGCTGTCACTCAAGTGTAGGGCAGGGGTTGGTTGAGGTGACGCCTGTAGGGAGAGCGGGAGAACTGCTAATCTGTATCAACACAAACTGAAGTTATGATAAGAAAAAAGCCTTAAGGAAAAAAGAGGAAAAGGTAAAGGCATGTATGCGGCCATCCCTCATCTCGATATAATATTATGCAATATATATGTATAAACGTAATATCACATAATTTATTAATGTTTTACTGTAAATTTGTGCAGTTTGGAGGGATTTATGGGTTTTTTTTTATTTGCCTTTTTAATTGATAATTTAAATATATACATTTATATAATATAGCAACATTTTATATAAAATTTATTTTAAAAAATGATCTACATTTCACAATTTCATCCATGGTGATAACGTGAAAAAACTTGCCTTGGTTTAGTGGACGATCTACTGGAAAACAAATTTTTATGAATTTCAGCCACTAGATGGCTGCAGAGGATTACTTGATGGTTTTTCATTTACATATATGTTTAGACATTATAAAATCATAATTATAACAATAAAAATATGGTATGGTGTTATTGAACTTTAAGATCCTTTCCATTCAACTTTTGGCCCTCAACAATAGAATAATAACAAACAAATAAAAAAATTGTTTAGCTTTTAACACTTTTACATGACACCAGCTGGGTTTCCATCTAAACGTTAGATGCGTTTCCATCAAGGTGCTTCATCTCCTTTAACACTTTTTCGCACAAGTCAAAAACCTAAAGCGAGTGTAAACTTTTTTTTTTTTTTAAATTTCCATCACTCGTTTCCGATGCGATACTTCAAAATGTGCATAAAAACAGGGTGATGAAAACATATCTACTGTTTCTTTTCATGGCCGTAGGTTAAAATAAAATACAAAAATCAGCTGTCATAAAAAATCTACTATTTCAGACAAAAAATATTGGTAACACTTTATTTTTGAGTGTTGTTGTTACACGTAACATTTAATTACTGTATTAATAACTATAAATTACATGCAATTAACCCTAAACCAAACCCTATAGTAAGTACATGTAGTTAATTAATATTACTCAATACTTAAATGTATAAATACACTGTAACCTTAGAATAAAGTGTAACCAAATTATTCCTTGTGTTCTCTGGTATACTTTCCTCGAATCTTTCCCTCGAAAGATCGAATCTTTCCCAACAGTCCTTGATTATCAATCAAGTAGGCTTGAATGTCTTTGTAAGACATGTTTGAAGTTGTATTGTGCACACAGAAGCCCCTGATCTGTTTCCATCCACATATTTTATGCTCATGTTGGGATATCGCATAAAAGCACTAAATGGAAACACCAAGATGTAAAATGCACATAAAAAAAACATTAAGCTCTCAACTAAGTAAATTTTTATGCGACATGAAAACATGCGACTTTGCGATGGGATGGCATAAGTGGACCGACCATCAGCCGATCTCGTTGCACAGCGTATGAAATTCTGTTTTTGTCATTCTCAGCAAAATCTGTTGTTCTGTATAATTTCCTCCCAGAAGCGCCTCACACGATTGCATTCACAAATACCAGGCATCTAAATGCAAGATAACATGATCTGACAGCGTTTATTGTTTCGTCTGTGCGCTCTGAGGCACAAATAATTTATTATATAGGAAAATTACTATTGAATCCTGGACATTTTGGGCAGTTTAGAATTTTTTAGGTCCAAAAGTTATGTACAGCTATGCCATTGTTATGCTAATTCAACCCTCACTCTCTGCTCTTATTTGACCACCAGGCCGCACATATATAGGTCTGAAACCTCCAACACTATATTGGCCAGTGCTTCGGTTTCATTGTCCAACCCCTGACTGGTCCCAGAGCTCCTTCCCATTAAATCTGCTTTCATAATTACTCACAGATTTAGTCACGTTGCCTGAAAGTTTGTATTGTTGGCACAGAGTACTTTTAATTAATGAAGTTTTCCCATTATATGTGTTTTCATTTCTTTAATTTGGAAATAACTTTAAGAAAAAATAAATTGCTGAAGATCCTAATTACGTGACCTATTCATCAGAGGAAAATTAAAAAATTGAAACTAAACAAATCAAAGGAGGACACAAAATTATGTCTTTCTGTCTCCGGAAATTAAAATGGGCTGGCTAATTTCTAATCACAATCTTGAAATATGAAAGCAGACAGCAGTGGGTCCATCGAGCAGAGAGCGGTGGCTCTTTAAATGGTCACATTTGTAGGGAACATCACAGATGTCTCTGCCGTCGTCCATGTAATGCTAGCTAGCTCACTTACCTCTGAATTAATCTGGCGCTTAATGTATTGTCGACCTCGAACCTGTTGTCGTGATGCATTTAACCTCTTTTGGCACGTAATGTGCATTTATGAGAACATGCATATGAGTTTAGTCAAGCACTTTTGTCATCTGTCGGATTTAAAAACATTATGGAAAATGATAACATTAGATTTCAGTCCATTTTTACATTTATTATTGAAATAGATTTTACTATATGACACAACTTTGCATTCGTTCGCAAAATGTTTTAGTTCCCCCGAGAAACTTTGCGTTCCCTCGTAAAATGTTTTGCGTTCCCCCATGAAACTTTGGATTCGTTCGCAAAATGGTTTACGTTCCCCAGAGAAATTTTACGTTCTCTCGTACAATGTTTTGCGTTCCCCTGAGAAACTTTGCGTTCGCTCGCAGAATGTTTTACGTTCCCTTGAGAAAATTTAGCATTCGCTGTTTTGTGTTCCAATGAGAAACTTCGTGTTCACTCGTAAAATGTTTTGGGTTCCAGAGAAACCTTGTGTTGTTCACTTATAGAATGTTTTGCATTCCCCTGAGAAACTTTGCGTTCGCTTGCAAAATGGTTTACGTTCTCCGAGAAATTTTACGTTGTCTCATAGAGTGTTCCCTTGAGAAAATTGCGTTCCCACAAAAAACTTTGCATTCGCTGTTTTGCGTTACAACGAGAAACTTTGTGTTCACTCGTAAAATGTTTTGCGTTCCGCCGAGAAATTTTGCGTTTGCTCATAAAATGTTTGCATTCCACCCAAAAAACTTTGCGTCTGCTCACAAAGAACACAAAAAGTTTGCGAGCGAACGGAATGTTTAGGGGCTTCGTACTTTAATTTCGAAAATTCAGTTGTACCAGTTTTCTTTTTTTGCATTATGCATTTGATTCAAAAATGTGTTTAATTATCGTACTGTCACAATGCCAAAAATCTTAATAGTGTTGAATTGCTTCAAGCTTTATTTTCATCAAGCAAAATACTATTTCTTGTTTTTTCTTCTGATTCAGGGGTGAAATATGAGCTGCATTTCTTGGCGGTTTTCATAAAATTCACCTACTGTTTTCTGCAATCTAATTGCATAACGTTATGCATTCATTTGTCCCCATCCCTGCCAAGCGCTGCAGAGGAGCTCTGGAGTGTGATAGCACATGTAAAGAGCGCCGGTGTGATGGAGATCTCTATTGTTTGTAGTAAGAGAGCCGCCTCAGGCTCGACAGGTCTCTTTTCGTCTGAGCTGCTGTTCTGATGGGCTTCCTGCTGTCATTAAAAACACAAGAGAATCACACATAAACCCTCATTGTCCCACACACTTACAGATCACATGCACAAGCACTGCTGATAGTCAAAGAGCATTCAGAAGCAGCCCAACAGGGGAAACAAAAAACTGACAACCGCCCGCTCAACCTCATGAATTCAAACCAGGATTCAGGGTGTTGGTTTTATTTCAGGATATGCTGGGAAAACACTGATGCAATGAGCAATAAAGTAAAGCTGCATAGTAAACGTGTCAAAAGAGCAATCGGATATGATAGAAAAATAAATTATTACATGTTCTGAGTGATGTTTTCTTCTGCAATGCTGACTTTTGTGGTCGGTTGTTAAAAAGAGTGGCTTTTTAGTCCATTTCTGTGCAGACGCTAAAGTGCTTTGAGTGGTATTTAGTGCATTTGTATGCAGTTGTTAAAGTCGGCAGGAAATAAGATTAAATTTCACCCATCTGTTTTCTAAATGCTTATGTTATTGTCCTTATTTTGAATCATTTATCTGTGCATTTTTTCAGTCATCATCTTTAAATTTCATAACTGGATTTTTCCATTGAAGCAACAGACTTATGTATGTCGGACCTCGCCAATCATTTAGTCTGCAATCATCTGCTAGACTGCATTCAGATCAGCCTTCATCCAGTCAATAACCAATGTATAGAACCAGGTCCCCGTACTACATCAGATTCTTTTTCGATTATCTGTTTCATTTGTATGTACGTCACAATTTGAAAAAAGTGTATCACTACTTCTGTTACATTGTGACTTGTGAATGTTTTTAATCATTTTATTTTTTTATTAATTTAGGATTTTGCTATGCCATGTCTAAGATGTTATGGTTGGTTGACAAGGTGTTGCTATGCAGTTGCTAAAGTGTTCTGTATAGATTTTGTGCATTTCTGCTATTAAGTGTTTTGAATGGTTTTGTTGTTGTTATTTGCTTGCTTTTTAGACGCTATGCAGTGTCTTGGTGTTATGGGTGGTAGCCAGGGCGTTGCTATGCAGTTGCTAAGGTGTTTTTCACCTGTTGCTATATGGTTGCAAGGCTGTGGTTACTGGTTGTCAGGGCATTACGCAGCCGCGTTGCTATGGGCATTGTTATACTTTTCCTAAGGTGTTCTAAATGTTCTTAGCTTGTTGCTATGCCATGTCTAAGATGTTATGATTTGTTGCCAAGTCGTTGCTATGCAGTTGCTAAAGTGTTCTGCATGGTTTTTGTGCATTTCTGTGGTATTAAGTGTTCCGCATGTTTTTGTTGTTGTTGTTGTTTTTTAGTTTGCTATGCAGTGTCTTAGGCCTTATGGGTGGTATCCAGGGCGTTGCTATGCAGTTGCTAATGTGTTTTTCACCTGTTGCTATATGGTTGCAAGGCTGTGGTTTCTGGTTGTCAGGGCATTACGCAGCCGCGTTGCTATGGGCATTGTAATACTTTTATTGAGGTGTTCTAAATGTTCTTAGCTTGTTGCTATGCCGTGTCTAAGATGTTATGGTTGGTTGACAAGGTGTTGCTATGCAGTTGCTAAAGTGTTCTGAATAGATTTTGTGCATTTCTGCTATTAAGTGTTTTGAATGGTTTTGTTGTTGTTGTTTGCTTGCTTTTTAGACGCTATGCAGTGTCTTGGTGTTATGGGTGGTAGCCAGGGCGTTGCTATGCAGTTGCTAAGGTCTTTTTCACCTGTTGCTATATGGCTGCAAGGCTGTGGTTACTGGTTGTCAGGGCATTACGCAGCCGCGTTGCTATAGGCATTGTAATACTTTTACTAAGGTGTTCTAAATGTTCTTAGCTTGTTGCTGTGAAGTGGCTAGGACGTTATGGTTGGTTGCCAAGGCATTGCTATGCAGTTGCTAAAGTGTTCTGCATGGTTTTTGTGCATTTCTGTGGTATTAAGTGTTCTGCATGTTTTTGTTGTTGTTGTTGTTTTTTAGTTTGCTATGCCGTGTCTTAGGCCTTATGGGTGTTAGCCAGGGCGTTGCTATGCAGTTGCTAAGGTGTTTTTCACCTGTTGCTATATGGCTGCAAGGCTGTGGTTTCTGGTTGTCAGGGCATTACACAGCCGCGTTGCTATGGGCATTGTAATACTTTTATTAAGGTGTTCTAAATGTTCTTAGCTTGTTGCTATGCCATGTCTAAGATGTTATGGTTGGTTGCCAAGGTGTTGCTATGCAGTTGCTAAAGTGTTCTGAATAGTTTTTGTGCATTTCTGCTATTAAGTGTTTTGAATGGTTTTGTTGTTGTTGTTATTTGCTTGCTTTTTAGATGCTATGCAGCGTCTTGGTGTTATGGGTGGTATCCAGGGCGTTGCTATGCAGTTGCTAAGGTGTTTTTCACCTGTTGCTATATGTTTGCAAGGCTGTGGTTATTGGTTGTCAGGGCATTATGCAGCTGCGTTGCTATGGGCATTGTTATACTTTTCCTAAGGTGTTCTAAATGTTTTAGCTTATCTTGGATGTTATGGTTGGTTGCCAGGTGTTGCTATGCAGCTGCTAAAGTGTTCAGAATGGTTTTTTTGTACATTTCTGTGCCGTAGTTCTGAATGATTTTAACTTGATACGGATTATCTAGGGTGTTATGGGTGGTTGCTACAGTATGCTGTTGCTGGTACATTGTGATTTGGTGATTTCTTGAGTTGGGATGCATTTATGGGATTCTGGTCTAATGCACTGATTTTTTTTTTCATCTACCAGGTGAAAAATGTACACTCGATCGCCTGTAACAGTAATGTCACACCTCTTCTAGACAAGACGCATGATTTGAGGAATCATTCATGCCTGTAACTCATGAACATTCATATGAGCAATAATAATAATAATAATGTTTGTCTACTCATTAAATTGTATTGTCAGTTCTTCTCCAGCACAACGCCGTTGGAGCAACAACTGTCATCAGACCACACAACACCTCGCCGATCAATATCACAACATGTTTTCTTCATCGCCTGACAGCAAGATTCTGAGATAAAGCCATAGGTCAGACGCCCATGTAGGATACTTGATGCTCATTGCAAGACTGGAAAAGAAAAAGTTCATGATGCATGTCTAAAGAATCTATAGCCTGGACGTTTCTCATCAACTTTCTGTGAAGAAATAAAAACAGGCACACATGAATCAATAGCTCCCATGTAGTAAGAGTATAAATCCTCTGGATTTCATTAGAGATCTTAGGACTTCAGCAGATGGCTTTTCTTTGCTTTTTGTATCTGGGAGAAACAATATTAAAGAAATATTTTATATCTCTGAGTAAAAGCAAAAACAAAAAAAATAGATGTCATTCCGTCATTTACTGATAACAATAAATATTATGAATTGTTTATTTTACAAAACATCGCTACTCATATTCCTTTCATTTTTCCCAGCTTCGTAATTTTCACGTTTGTCAAAATTGGCTGTCAGCACAAGCTGTGACATGAATGAAAAGGTAGTTATTTTCTATCCCTGCAAACCTCAAATAGAACCTTTAATTATATCACATGTCAAATTGCCTTTAATATCAGTGGCGGGTCATAATTTGTTAGTCAAACATTGACATGTTTCCAAATT
The DNA here is from genome assembly GCA_038088235.1 of Zacco platypus. Classification (NCBI taxonomy): domain Eukaryota; kingdom Metazoa; phylum Chordata; class Actinopteri; order Cypriniformes; family Xenocyprididae; genus Zacco; species Zacco platypus. Next base: position 1,704,278 of record CM076084.1, on the reverse strand, counting down.
TCCCCGGCCCACGAATAACTTATTGACCTTATTTTTTCTTTGTTTTGATACTAGATTATATTATCAGTCAAATATTGGAGACATCATGTTTGACGTGTTCTGTTATTATAGAGTATGTGATGTTCTCAGAAATAATTCACTGAATTACTTTATACAAATGCTCAGTTTCTCAGAATGATTGAAATGAAGCAATCGTGATTTCAAAGAACAGGGAAGAGAAGATTATGACACATTTCTGACACTATGTGTTTTGTATTTAATACCACACAGAGAATAAAGAAAGACATGCTTCAAAAACCCGCTGAATATATTTCCTGGGTATATATATATAAATATATATATATATATATATATATATAGAGAGAGAGAGAGAGAGAGAGAGAGAGAGAGTGAGAGAGAGAGCGAGTGAGAGGGAGAGAGGGAGAGAGACTTGACTTTGACGGTCTCTTTATTACAAAAAGTTAACAAAATTTAAAAATTGACATCAAAAAATAAAAAAATAAATTAAAATAATCACATTTTTGGTATAGTTTTACAAAAAACAAAAACTCACTCAAATATAAAAATTCAAGCTTTCATCAGAGTCAACTTCACAAATACACTGATTAATTTCCCATTTACATTTGAACATCTGCATATCATTTACCAACTTGTAATATCTATACTCTATTTTAATACGGGATTTTATTAATCCTTTTAAGATTAAGACAGCATCAGTTGACCCATTGTCATTCAATTTACTTTTTCTTGACAACCATATTGCCATCTTTGCTTGTCCAAATAAGAAATTTAGTAAAACATGACTCCTCATTTTGCTTTTACTGTATTTTGGCCCAAAAATAAACCTTTCAGGAGTAAAAACTTCCCCCAGGGTTTGACACCACTCTTCTATTTTATAAAATAATGGTTGTAATCTTACACAATTAAAAAATAAATGGAAAACAGTCTCTTGTTCCCCACAAAAAGGACAGCCCTCCCCAACCTGTGGGTCAAGGTGTGCTCTGTGTCTGTTTGTGGCTATTATACCATGCACAATCCTCCACTGCAGGTCTCCACTTCTTTTCTCAATGGGAGGTTTGTACAAGGTCCTCCAGCAGCCTTTAGGGGAAACGCCTGACCCAAAAATCTCTTGCCATTTAGATTCCTTTACACTCTGAAGCTGAAGAAGATGTGACACCTTTACACATAGTGCATAGATTGCTTTCTTTCCAGCATTTCTAAACAGTCCCAGCTGGGGTGTCTTAAAAGAAAGCAAACCATTCCAGTATCCAGTATCAGCTGAAAGGTTCAGCTCCGGGAAGACAGGAAATTCCTCCTCTCCAGCCGATGTCTCTAAAGACTGTTTAAAATCAGGTGGTAAAAACTCAAAGATTTGAGTCATCAGTCTATCTGCCCCTCGAACTGATCTCATGTCCAGTTTTAAAGCCAGATTCTCAGCAGAAATCCATCCTTCCTCAGAAACAAAATGTCCAATTTTTGTAATCTTTGCATTCCACAATGCTTTTCTGAGGGATCCAGATTTAAAAACATCCAAGTCAAGTGCTGGATTAAAAAACAGTGGTTCTTCTCTCAGCCATAGTCCGTTCACTCCATTTTGCTCCCGAGAAAAACTGAAAAATGTCCAAGTTTTTAACATTGCTCTGTAAAAAGGTGTCAGTCCTGTCAAGTTCAGTTTTTCTGTGTCCATAAGAAATAAGTGGCGGTCTAATCCCATGTTGCCTGCTCTCTTCAGAAGGGCACAGGCTACCCCGGTCCAGCTTACGTCCTCACCGTACAGGAGTCTCTGAGCCGCCTGGAGTCTGAAAGCTCTGACTCTGGATTTGATGTCTACCAGCCCCTGTCCTCCTTCCTGTATTGGCAGATAGAGCACTGATGCCTTCAACCAGTGCTGTCCTGACCAGAAGAAGTCCACCAGGCACTGCTGGATTCTTTTAACTAGATCTTCCGGAGGTTCTAGAGTCATCATTTTGTGCCACAAAGATGATGCGACCAGGTTGTTACAGACCAGGGTTCTCCCCCTATAGGACAGCCGGGGTAGCAACCATTTCCAGTGAGACAACTGAGCACACACTCTCTCCACAAGACCCTCCCAATTCTTTTCTCTATATTCATCTGTCCCTAAAAAAACACCTAAATATTTAAAACCCGCTCTCCCCCACTGTAAACCACCAGGTAATGTTGGACTAGTAAAATCTTGACCACACCACAGAGCATCACTTTTTTGCCAGTTAACTTTGGCTGAAGACGCATTCCCATAACATTCCAAAGCTGTTTTTACACATTCAACATCGTTTTGATTTCTAATTAAAACAGTAACATCGTCTGCATAAGTGGAGAGCTTGATAGGACACGTAAAATCCAAAGTATTGACCTGTAGGCCTGTTAGCTGTCTTCTCAGTCTACATAGTAAAGGCTCAATGGCTATACTATAGAGCTGACCTGAAATAGGACAACCTTGCCTAATGCCTCTACTGACTTCCACAGGAATACTGAGACCACCAGCTATTTTAATCATACATGTGGCCCCAGCATACAGCAGTTTTATTTTGGAAATAAAAATGTCTCCAAAACCAAAAGCCTTTAAAGTATCAAAAAGAAACAAATGATCAACTCTATCAAAAGCTTTTTCCTGGTCTAATGACAGGAAGCCCATATTTGTATTATTGCAAGAGGCAAAATCGAAAATGTCCCGTACCAAATATAAATTGTCTATTATAGACCTATTTTTTATACAATAAGACTGATCTTTATGTACAATTGTGTACAGTACAGCATTTACCCTATTGGCCAAACATTTGGAAAAATTTTTATAATCAGAGCATAAAATTGCTACAGGTCTCCAGTTCTTTAAAAATGTCAAGTCACCTTTTTTGGGGAGTAGCGTTAAAACTGCCCGCTGACAACTCAAAGGAAGAATTCCTTCTTTGACACATTTTTGGATCACCTCAAAATAATCAATACCAATGACATTCCAAAAACTCTTATAAAATTCAGCAGGTAATCCGTCCAGTCCTGGCGTACGTCCTGAGGAAAGTCCCATAGCAGCAGCAGTAATCTCTTCAAACGTGAGTTCAGTCTCTAAAGATTGTTTGTGTCCCAAAGTTAAAACAGGAAGATCTTGTAACAGTTGATTCCTGCACTGTTCATCTAATTTGTCAGCAGCATATAAATTAGAATAAAAATCCACAGCGAGTTTGCGCATCACCATTTGGTCTGAAGTATTACGTCCATTGTCATCCTTTAAAACATACATCTGTTTTTCTTGACCTGCTTTTTTCTCCAAGTTAAAAAAGTAAGAAGAAGGTCCATCCATGTCTCTTATTGTTGCAAAACGACTTCTTACAAGTGCTCCTTTAACTTTTTCATTTAAAAAGGAGCTTAACTGATTTTTTTTTTCAGTCCACAATTCTTGAAGATTCCTAGAATTATCATCATTCATACTTTTTTCAATGTCCATGATCTCTTTTTCCAACCACTCTAATGTCTTTTTCAGAATTAAAGAAGAATGAGATGTGAATTGTTGACAAAAACCTCTTATATGCACTTTGCCAACTTCCCACCATTGAATAATACTTTCATAAATACATTTTTCACTTTTCCAGTTCTCCCAAAAAAGTTTAAAACTCTCACAGAACTGTTTATCATCCAAAAGTTTAACATTAGAATGCCAGTAATAACTTGTATACTTTCTTTCAGTTAACATATACTCAATTGTGATAAGTTTATGATCAGAAAGAACAGTTGGGATGATATTAGTATTAACAATCTTATTTCTCATATTGTGTGAGATGTAAAATCTATCCAAACGTGCACCAGAAACGCTTCCATTGCTGACTTTCATCCATGTATACTGCTGTGCTGATGGGTTATGCTCTCTCCACACATCTGAGAAATTAAAGTTTTTATAATATTAGCTAAAGAAATAGTTGACTGTGCATGAGGTTCTTCTCCATTCCTATCTCGTGTAAAGTCTAAAGTGCAATTCCAATCTCCTCCCAATACAATAACATCACCATCTTGCTGTTGTTTTAAAATGTGCTCTAGTTTATTAAAAAACTGTACTCTGTCTGCTCCTATATTAGGCGCGTAGATGTTTACAAACAAAAAATGAAAACTCCTAATTTCAGCCCTTAAAACCAGTAATCTCCCTGGTACCACTTCATTTTTTGATAAAATCTTAGTTTTAAGAGCAGGGGAAAAAAGCACAGCCACTCCAGCACTTAAATTGGTCCCATGACTAAGGATTCTTTCTCCTTCCCACCACAAGCCCCAATCAATCTCATTGTCTTGACTGCTATGGGTTTCTTGCAAAAAAACAACACTCAGATCTTTCAACTGTATTATTTCTGACAATAAACTAGTTTTCTTCCCATCCCTCATTCCATTTATATTTATTGATCCCACCCGCAAGATCTCCATAATCAAGGGAAAAAGGAAGAAACAGAAAGAAGAAGAAAAAGCCATTGAAATTATTTAGTTTTTCCCCTCGCTTTCCCTGTCCTTTTGCCTTGTCTAAGACCAGTAATATGTTTTTTCAAACGATACCGCTTCTGTTGTGAGAGCTCTTCATAGCTACTCACTTTCCTAGCCCACATCACAGAGGAGATAAACTTGTCAATATCAGGAAAGTAATTACTTACTTCAACGCCAGCTTTTCCTTTAGTTTTATCAAGAAATGCATTAATTTCTTCAACTGTATACACATCTTTATCATTTCCTCTTACGCCCTCCGTCCACTGATCATCATCTCCTAATCCATCATCAGTACACTGGGATAAATTATCCATCTCATCAACCATATTTTCCTCTAAGCTTTCAGCCTGTGTCACATCAGTAACTTCACACACATATTCCACAGCACTCTGGGTCTCACTCTTATCAATATCATCAGTTTCATCTCCATGTTTATCAGAGGCAGAACTACATCCAGCTTGATCCACATTCACAGCATGTACATTAACCTCACTCACCTCCTGCATCTTGCCCTCCTCTGTAGGCCTTTCTTCCTGCTCCTCAGTTCTCTGTTCTTCACTTACACTCGTTTGTGGATCAATGTTAACTGCATCACCACGAGATGTGGACGCACGCTGGTCATCTTTGTGTGGACATGCGAAGCGTTTATGGCCTAAATCTCCACACTCAAAGCACTTCAGGTTCTCATGGCTGGCGTAAACCATATATGAATTGTCTCCGTGATTAACGCGGAAAGACACTTCTAACGTCCGTTCTTGAGAATTCAAGAACATAAATATTTGGCGTCTAAACGAAAGAACGTGTTTAAGCGCATCGTTCTTACATCCAAGCGGGATCATTCTGACAGGGCTTGCGATCTTTCCAAACCTCTGCAGTTCTTTCGTGATGGTGTCATTCGGTATAAACGGCGGAATGTTTGAAATGATGATTTTCGTTGCGGGGGCGGAAAGCGGGGTTACCGTGACAAACGCTTCCTTCACCCATATTCCGCTCACAGTCAACTGGTTAACAAGGGAGTCCGATTTTAAAAACACTACGATCGCCTTGTTCATCCGTGAAGCCGAAATTATATTTTCAGTCCCCACCTGCTCTCCTATAACTAAAAGCAGCTCCTCCACTGTCACTCCGGCCTCTGGGACACACTTGCACCCATTCCGGAGCGACAGAGTTGGCGTTCCTTGCACGGGAACAGACGCCATTCCGGCGTCTGAAAACCGCGCAAAAAACACAAAAACGTTACACTTTGTTTTCTATAATCTTTTAACACTAACTCGCGAGGGGAAAAAAAAGAAAAGTTTGAAAAAAAAGTTTTCCACAATCACTCTCACCGACGCACTCAGTCCCAACACACTCCCAGCATGCACTCCGCTAGAGAGAGAGAGAGAGAGAGAGAGAGAGACAGAGAGACAGAGAGAGAGAGAGAGAGACAGAGAGAGAGAGAGAGTGAGAGACAGAGAGAGAGAGAGAGAGACAGACAGAGAGAGAGAGAGTGAGAGAGACAGAGAGTGAGTGAGAGAGTGAGAGAGAGAGGGAGAGCGAGTGAGAGAGAGTGAGCGTGAGAGAGTGAGAGAGAGAGCGAGAGAGTGAGAGCGTGAGAGAGAGGGAGAGTGAGAGAGAGAGAGAGAGTGAGAGAGAGCGAGTGAGAGAGAGAGAGGGAGAGCGAGTAAGAGAGAGTGAGCGTGAGAGAGAGAGAGACAGAGAGAGAGAGAGAGTGAGAGCGTGAGAGAGAGCGTGAGAGCGAGTGAGAGAGAGTGAGGGAGAGAGAGACAGAGAGAGAGAGCAAGAGAGAGAGTGAGAGCGTGAGAGAGAGCGAGTAAGAGAGAGAGAGACAGAGAGAGAGAGAGAGTGAGAGCGTGAGAGAGAGCGTGAGAGCGAGTGAGAGAGAGTGAGAGAGAGAGCGTGAGAGCGAGTGAGAGAGAGAGAGAAAGGGAGAGAGAGAGAGAGAGAGAGTGAGAGCGTGAGAGAGAGCGTGAGAGCGAGTGAGAGAGAGAGAGAGAGAGAGTGAGAGCGTGAGAGAGAGCGTGAGAGCGAGTGAGAGAGAGAGAGAAAGGGAGAGAGAGAGAGAGAGAGAGAGAGTGAGAGCGTGAGAGAGAGCGTGAGAGCGAGTGAGAGAGAGAGAGAAAGGGAGAGAGAGAGAAAGGGAGAGAGATGTTCACTGAAAAAAAAAACATTTTTTTTTGCACGCATATTTTTTACTGGCCAAGTTAAAATGACTTATTTTCTTTGTTAGTTTTACTTAAAAACTTAAAAACCTAGTAAAAGGTTGAGTAATTTCTGGTTAGTTGAAGTTTCTTTTGCAATTCACTTTACTGATTTAAACCATGCTTTTAAAGTGTATGCTTTATTTAGAAACATCTAAGTAAATAATACAACAGATAGTGTTTTGACACCATATCTAGAGACGAGGAGTAACGCGGCCCCTGATCACAGACACCTCCATACACAATGACATTCGATGGATTGTTTTAGCGTATGAATGTGCCAAAATGAACTCCAAATGTCACAAAATGGCAAGTTACTGAACCGAACCACAAAAGAATTTTGTGGAAAACAGAAAAAAGCCATTAATTATTCAAGGCCCAGTGCATGATGGGAAAACACCAGTATCAGAAACGTTGTAGTACGTGGTTTTACTTAATTTCATAATGTTGATATTTATGCTTTAATTGCTACAGACTTAAATTGAGTACTGATATAGAATTTACTTAGTTCTTTTAGTTCTTGCCTGAACTGATTTTTTCTTGAGAAAATTGTTTTTTTCCATCTTATTTACTTCACCATAAAATCATTTTTACAGTGTGTCTTTCGTTCGAATGCATTAGGAAAATAAGTGAAATGGATGTTTCTTCTACAAAAATGTTGGGTTGACAAACCCAGTGATTGGGTTGTTTTTAACCCCAGTGATTGGGTTAAATGTTTGACCCAACCTGCTGGGTAGTTTTATTTAACTCAACTATTGTTTGTATGTCTGGCTTAAAATGAACCCAAAATATGTTGAAAATTAAAAATCAGACACACAATTACTAGAGACAACAATAATTATCAAAAGCTGAACATTTATTAATAAGAAATTTAATAAAAGTTTATTGTTTAATTATTATTCATTAAACTTATTAATAAATGTTCATTTCCAACATACTTTTGGTTCATTTTAAGCAAACCTTTAACCCAACTGCTGGGTTAAAAGAACCCAATCACTGGGTTTGTCCATTGTTAACCCAACTTGGGTTGTTTTTAACCCAACATTTTTTATTTTTAGAGTGTCAAACAATAAAAATGTATTAAATTTCTTATTAATAAATGTTCACCTTTTGATTATTATTATTGTTTCCTCTAGTAATTATGTGTCTGATTTTTAATTTCTAACACATTTTGGATATAGTCATTTTTAAACAATAGTTGGGTTAAATAAAAACAACCCAGCAGTTGGGTTACATGTTTATATGGGTTACAAAATGTCACATTTTAACCAAAGAGCACAAGGGTTAAATGCCAAATGAACTAGTTTTTTCTCTAAATAAAAATGCTTGGGTTAAAAACAACCCAAATTGGGTTGACAAACCCAGTGATTGGGTTAAATGTTTGACCCAACCTGCTGGGTAGTTTTATTTAACTCAACTATTGTTTAAAAATGACTGTATGTCTGGATTAAAATGAACCCAAAGTATGTTGGAAATTAAAAATCAGACACACAATTACTGGAGACAACAATAATAATCAAAAGGTGAACATTTATTAAGGAATCTAATACATGTTTATTGTTTAATTGTTATTCATTAAACTTATTAATCAATATGCATTTATTAAACATATTAATACATGTTAATTTCCAACATACCTTGGGTTCATTTTAAACAATAGTTGAGTTAAATAAAACTACTCAGCAGGTTGGGTCAAACATGTAACCCAATCGCAGGGTTTGTCCATTTTCATCCCAACTTGGGTTGTTTTTAACCAGCATCTTTTAGAGGGTAGTCTTATATGTTGTTTTATTCATTACAGTGCGGGATGTTTCCATGATCCAGCTGTGATATCTGTATGGAATAATTTGACAGTGTTGTTTCCAGCAGGGCTCGTACAGTTATAGATAAAGCTCATGAATCTGCCCCTTAAACTCTACTGTCGTGATGTTCCCGCTGCCAGATCTGACTGTGAACGCTCACAACGTCAACCAGATTCTGTACGCCGAGTCTCCATCTCTCCACAGTCTTTGATTTCCCAAAGCACTTTAATTCCATGAAATCCTTTTTGCTCGTGCTAAGGCAAGCGTCGCTGTTTCTATTGTTGTTGCTAGGTGGACTTTGCTATTTTCACTTGGTGGGTAAAACAGGTAAAGAAAGAAAAGATATATATATATATATATATATATATATATATATATACATATAAATCTTTAGATCCTCGAGCTGTATCTAGAAACAGAATATCTTGGATATCATGCAACCACTCACCGACGCACTTAAGAGTTAATATCCTGCTGGCTACATTTTATGAAAGAATGCTGAGTGAAACTACTACATTAACCAGTCTTGTCTCTGAATCTGTTCTGCAATATAAAAGAGCTTTCTTTGGCACTGAACGTACATTTGAACTTCCAGTGAGAAATTAACGCTCGACTCCCCCTCACCGTCACCTGCCGCTCAACTGTTACTCCCGGCGGGTTATTCCGCTTCCACGATTAAGAAGTGTTACTCCAGCGTGGGATTTATTAGCCATTAATGATAACAGCCTGCAGTCAGTCTGATTCTGCTGTTCAGCGGCTCCTTCATATGTTCAGATAATTAGGTGAGGTGTATCCTGAGAATGATATAAACCAGGAAAACAGCATTCGTGTCGCCTGCCTTAAGATCATTACGAGGATTTTCTACCTTTGCATTGTTTTTGAAACCTAGAGCCCTGCCCACATAGACATCAGCAAATAAATCGTTCATTTAACTCTCGTGCTGGAATGGTGTGACGCTGGGTGACTTTGGTGGAACTTGCAAAGCAAAAATAGTAAAGAATAATTAAAAAAAAATAATTAAAAACAACAGGGAAAAGTTTGAATTGGCCATAAAAAAAAATAGTCTCACTCGTACTCCTCGCGGTCAGAATTAAAATGAATGGGAAATTGAACTGAAATATGAATTGTGTGGGATCTACAAAACGGCCACAATGCAGAAAAAATACAAGCGATGAATGTGTTAATTGAAAAAAATATTAGACATTTTTTTAATATTATAGTCCGTGGAAGCAAATTGACCATACACTCTAAAAAATGCTGGGTTAAAAACAACCCAAGTTGGGTTGAAAATGGACCTACCCAGTGATTGGGTTAAATGGGATAGTTCACCCAGAAATGAAATACATCCCATGATTTAGTCAGGTGTGTACGAGTTTCTTCTTTCAGATGAACACAATCAGAGATTTATTAAAAAATATCCTGGTCTTCCGCCCGAACAACACTTGTGTACGGCTTAAATATGGATATTTATCCCATCTATCTATCTATCTATCTATCTATCTGTCTATCTGTCTGTCTGTCTGTCTATCTATCTATCTATCTATCTATATATATATCTATATCTATATCTATATCTATATATATCTATATCTATCTATCTATCTATATATATATATATATATATATATATAGGTTTCATCTGATAAAAAGCCCAGTCTTCCTCAAACTTGATTGACAGATCTCAGATCTCTTAAAAATGAAGGTTCTTTACTGGCATTGATTGACACTGAAGAACCTGTAACATCTATGGAATCTTTACAAGTGATCTTTACACAAACTGTTTGCTGAAAGGTTCTTATGGAAACCCAAAATGGTTCTTCTGAGGCGTCTCTTGTGAAACTCCCTTTTGGACCCTTTATTTTTAAGGGTGTTGAAGCGTGGCGGTCCCGTGTGTCCAGTGACCCTGTGCATCCGCTGTCTGTCGTGGAGACACGGGCCGTTTCAGCATGTAGTTTCCAACTGAGCTGGCGGTTTTCTTTTCTCCTAATGCGTGATGTGCATCAATGAGGAACAGCTGTTGCTCGTAACGCCACTTAATGCTCGTGTGCAATTGTTTTGACAGGAAGCTCTGATGTCTCTTGACTCCTCACACTGAACGCAAGCCGTGTCCCTGCTTACATACTATACACTCTAAAAAATCACTGGGCTTTTCCATTTTGAACCCAACTTGGGTTCAAAATGGACAAACCCAGCAATTGGGTTGTTTTGACCCAGTGGTTGGGTTAAATGTTTGACCCAACCTGCTGGGTAGTTTTATTTAACTCAACTATTGTTTACAAATGACTGTATTTCTTGCTTAAAATATATTAATATGTTTAATAAATTAACAATTATGAATGAGTTCAATGAAAAAAAATAAACATTTACAAAATCGTTTATTATTAAAAGTTCTGTTTCCTCTAGTAATTATGTGTCTGATTTTTAATTTCCAACATATTTTGTGTTCATTATAAGCCAGACATACAGTCATTTATAAACAATAGTTTGTTAACTACCCAGCAGGTTGGGTCAAAAATTTATCCCAACTAGTGGGTAATTATTTCATATATATTACTTCGTATCATAAAATTCCTTTGAAATACAAAATAAGTAAAACATTTGTTAAACAGAAATATTTTACATTGATTTTACTGAAATAAAAAGGTTACATTTTGTGCATTTTCAACCCAACTTGGGTTGTTTTTAAACCGGCATTTTTGCTTTACTGTATCTATTATATACACTGTTATTTCCACTGCATTCCCAAAAGCATCATAAAGCACTGGAACTAATGGTCTCGACTTTAGACTTCTGATGTTTTTGGGAAACTCAGGCCTGTTTGTCATCAATGCTGTGAACCAATGAATGGGAGTTTTATTGAAAAATGTGACAAAAATGATCATTTTTGCAGTTGCGTTCAGTGACGCAAGTGTTGAAAACAGTGCGGGAATTCACTGAAGCTTTCTGAAGCTGGCTCAAAATGACAAGATTTGAAGTCCTTTTTAACATGAGAAACAGAGGCAGACAGAGAAGGATACGTGCTAATCACGCTGAACGCCTGCCAATGCGTTGCCCCTCTATCACGCTCACAATGGGGCCGCACTGACATTAAGCTCCATCACTGTCAGCGTATCAATGGGGAACACATCATCCATCACCTGACTCCAGAACACAGAACTCCTCTCTTCCTGTCGTCCTCTACAGCTGATATGACAATGCCAGATTTTGCTCAGTTCAGCCAGAGAGGAAGAGCGAAAAAGCGAGCCTGGTTTTATCACGTAATATAAAAGATAAGAAACAGAGAGCCGGCTGAGAAAGGTCAGGTTCAGACGCTTAAGCAACGGGCTGAACAGACAGTGAAGGTCAGGGAGATGTTGGATGAGATCCGCTTCACCATAATGACATCTGAGCCCCTGAGTTTAATTGTGTCACTGCGATATCTGTCCACCTTCTGGGTTTTGTCCCACAGGAGCTTCTGCAGAGGAAGTTTCAATCACGTTTATACTGTAAGAGGTTTTCCTGCATCCGCTGGGTGATGTGAGGTTTGATGTTCCATGCTTTTTATCAAGAGCAACATACGTTTACATTTATGCATTTAGCAGATGCTTTTATCCAAAGTGAACATCAGCGATCCGTCACAGAGCGAACAGTATTAGTGAACAATTCCGGGTTTATTTGGAAACATCAAACATGCTATTTAGAAAGTTCTCCGTTAGGATAAAAGTACTTTCTGCATGAGTATAAATGCATGCAGAAGAACATAAATCTCAATAAATGCAATATCACTGTGTTTATGTAGACATGTCGGCACAATTTAACTCTCTCAATCAAATTCTTCTAAAATAACAGACTGTTTTTTGGAAAAACTTATTCTGTGTAACTTAAAAAGAAATTTTGTCTTACGTACACTAAAACAACCCAAACTGGGTTGAAAACGGACGCACCCAGTGATTGGGTTGTTTTAACCCAGCGGTTGGGTTAAGTGTTTGCTCAACGTTTTATTTATTACAAATTAATAAATGTTATTTTTCAACATATTTGCGTTAATTTTAAGCCAGCAATACAGTCATTTTTAAATAATAGTTGATTTAATTAAAACTACATAACAACCCATTTGTTGGGTTAAAACAACCCATTCTCTGGGTTAAAATAACCCAAACGCTTGGTTAAAACAACCCAATCGCTGGGTTACAACAACCCATTCTCTGGGTTAAAATAACCCAATCGCTGGGTTAAAACAACCCAAATCTCTGGGTAAAAGCTACCCAATCGCTTGGTTAAAACAACTCAACAACTTGGGTTGTGTTTAACGCAGGTCTGTAGTTCTATAATATTCACTGTGTTTGACTCTGAATGAATCTTCTTCTCTGAATATTCGGACGTTTTCTTGATTCTGCAGTTTTTGCACTCATGCGTCATTTCTTCATCTCCAGCTGCTGCAGATCCTGCCTCAGTAATGCACTTTGTCAAGCATCTTTGATGTTTGCAGAGCTTCTCTCAGCACCAGAGCTCATGTACACATGCGTTTGGCCTCGAGTCACTTTATGCAGCAGTTCTCTGCAGACTCTGGACATAAACTTCACTCACACTGGCTGCGTTTACACATACCCTGATAATGCGATTAAGGCAGTCTTGCGATGGAGCTCATGTAAACCCAATACTGTGACTGTTAATGTGATTCAAGCTCATAATTAGAGTAATAAATGCACTTCTTTCACTCTGACAAAGGAACGCATGAGATTTAAACATAAAATGATGATGATTCTGAACAGAATCTACACCTACCAAAACAACCAGACGCAACCCATAAAACACCACATATACATCCAGAAACAGCTTCCATCTTAAATGGATATTTTACCCAAAAATGGATCATTTGCTCATACTCATGTTATGACTTTTTCCCACTGTGGAATGCAAAAGACGATTTTGAAATCAAAAACAATCACACTTAATAACATAGTATACTTAAGTGCCAAATGAATGCAATGTTTTCGGACACTTAATTGCAATTAGATGAAAATGGATTATAATTTAAATTTATATTAAATGCAGTTAACTGTACTTTGAAGTGCTTTTTGACCCACAGCACATCGTTATAAGCAATCTCATAACTTCAATTGTCTTTGAAATATGATTAAAGCGTACTGCCTAAACTAAAACATACTTTCATGTCATTTTTATTGAAACTGCACTTTTTTTAAAATTAGAAATAGCCATGAAAGTGCTCTTTTAGTACACTTAAGTGGCATTTTATTGTATTTGTATTATATTATCTGCAAGTACAGGTTTAAAAAAAATAATAATTTTAAGTAAGATTTTATACACTACAAGTGCTCACATTAATATATATACAGGTTTGGTTTTTTTCCACAAAAAAAAAATCTACTTTTGTGTTCCTACACTCAACGCTGGGTTAAAAACAATCCAAGTTGGGTTGAAAATGAACAAACCCAGCGGTTGGGTTAAATGTTTTTTTAGTGTAGTTTACAAGAAGGAAAGTCATACTGTTTATATTTTGTAAAATATTCAATTTTGGGTGAACTATCCTCTATAAATTTCCAGCTCTCTCAGCTCTTCCAAAGCTAGACTTAAAACACTCCTTTTAGAAACATATCCTAAACCGTGGAAAAAATGACAGACCGAGTCTCAGAACTAATGCGACCCGCTGTTGCTTTATGGGAGTGCTGATGAGGTGCTATCAGCTTCAGGTGCCTCATCACAGGCTGGAAGCGGGACTCCGTATCTGTGCCACCCGCCGCCGCTGTGATTCCAGTGCTGGGGGGTAATAGGTGGGTAACGGGTCATGATGACACAGGGAAGTAGATCCTGCTTCACATTCCCCTCCAAGCATTACAGTGATCGCACGTCTTCCTGCTGCTCGCAGCCGTCCTGAGGTCCCGAGCCACAGATATCTGCTCTTTCACTGGACAGGTACGACTCCACTGAACTGTGTCACTCATGAGGAACGGTTATCGCTCCGAGGTTCTTTCAGGAAAACTAGTTTTCAGTTTCAACTTTATCTGTTGATAAAGTCATTAAATCCGCAAAAGTGGCAATAAAGACATTTGTAATGTTACAGAAGTTTCTGTTTCAAATAAATGCTGTTCTTTTGATCATTCTATTCGTCAAAGAATCCTGAAAAATAAATGTATTACAATTTCCACAAGGAGCATAATTGTTTTCAACATTGATGGAAATTATTGATAAATTGATAAATATAGCTGCGAGCAGCAATTATCAGAGTTCAAGCGCTTTAAGGCCTTTAAGCATATGCGTAAAAAGGTATTATGTTTTAATTAGCAAGCTTGTAACCATCTTGATCATAGATGGAAAAGAACATTTACAGCAAATACAAGCAAATTACCATAGGAAATATGTAAAGCTTTTGAACAGTTATCAAGGTTGAGCCAAAAACGTGGAACTTGTTAGCTAACGTTTTTTTTTTTTTTTTTTAAATAATCTTCAATATTTAGCCAATATTTAGGCGGTCCTAAAGGCAAAGATGCTCTGAATGAACCGTATTCTACCAAGTGGTTCGAATGTTGTGGGTGTGTGCGAAAAATCACGCAACACACAATCCTTTACGCACTTGAAAAACGCAAAGGCGCTGCCCGGTGGCTGATTTATTTCGGATTTCTCATAGAGCCGTGAGTCAAACAAGCCCAGCGAGTTTCATTCCGATCGGCCTCCATTAACCTTGTCTGATAGCTGCTCAAACTTCATTGGCCGATGGCGGACATGTTTTTTGAGATACGCCAATGTCCTTGTAGATAATCACGGCACCTTGGACAAAGACATCGTATACCAGTTTTCAAGTCAATTGGACAAACGGTAAAGTAGTTATAGCCATTTTCAAGTTTTTTTACTGTTATAGCTCCACCAAGTGGCCAGTCGCAGCATCCTTTTCAACACGACCGCAGAATGAGCTCTTACATATGTGTGCCAAGTTTGGTCCAAATATCTCATTTCACTCCTGATTTATAGCCATTTTCGTAAAAGTGGCTCTGCCCACTTGTAACATTTTGGCATGAATTGAAATTTCAACTTTTTTTTTTATTATTGACAATCAGACTTCAGAGAATCTTGCTGCACTGGTTTGGTTCCAAAGGGGCCAGGAACCAAGGACTAGGTCGCAAACATATGTTTTTCAAAAAATCCAGAATACCCGAAAATGATTTAGGATTTATGAGCCATTTCATACTTTTGACCGCTGTAGCGCCCCCGTTAGGCCGATTGGAGCGAGCATTGGTGCAGTTGTAGACGCTGTGAGTACTACCAGTCCTCAAAATTTCAAGTCTCTAAGACTTACGGTTTGGTTCGCCGATAACTTTTAGTGGAGAATGTTTAACAATTACAATGGGTTTCAACCCTGGCATAGCCACAGACCAACCAGAGTGTCCATAACAATGACAATATTATAAAGGTTCAAGGAAAATGGGGTTGTACTTGCATATTAACGCTATGATGACAATGAAAAGAAAAGTAATTTGAACAAGCTATTTGTTTCTTTAGAATAGAGTGTATTGATGAATCCTTCAGCAGGAATGTCAACATTGTAAAAAAATGGTCATTGGAGTGTATTTTACAAGACAATACGTTTTAGTCAACATTTGATGTCTGATACTTGCCTTTATTTGCTATTATTTGTAAAAAATTACTAGCAATTTCCGAGTGAAAATTGTTTCTACACCAATTGTGTTCTTGGAGGACTTTATGGATATTATGCTTACTTTAAACATTGCTAACAGGCACATTCAATCAATCAGTCTGCATTTAATTTGATGTTGGAAACACTCCTCAAGTAAACAGGGATGATGTTACCAATTAAATGATTAACAGAAACTGAGCCACTGCAGAAACATGACTGTTTGTTTTCCTCATTATGAATTCATGTTGGTGATTTCAAATGAACATGATTATCAAAGTCTCTGTGTGTACTCAGACAATAATCTGGGCTCATTTTATATCGCAGCTCTACATATTTTCACCATATGAGAACCATTGACTCATTTGCATCTGTATTTGTTTCTTTCCTTAAAGACATTATAGCAGCATCTGAAACTGAGCGTATAGACCTGATGGACATCTGACAGTAATATATATCTCAAAACATGCGGCTGTATGGAGGATGATGATGCACAGCAATGAATTCATTATTCATGCGATCCTCCATATTTTTTCAGTTGCATATTAATGACAAGCGGCTCTCGTCCCGGCTGTCCTCAGACAAGAAATATTCTGCAACAATCGAGTTTCTACTCTCAATTTTTGTCCTGCATTATTGTGAGCAGATGGAGACAGACTCAGATTTGATTGGACAGCTGCCTATAATTGATAGACCAGCATCTGTTGTACTTTAGGATTCATGTGCCAATAGTCCTGTGCTGAAGGAGAATATTCCCATGCTTCATTTAGCGAAGGAGGATGATGGACAAGTGTGCGGACACATTTGAAACTGTATATTCTTTCCCATTATTTACACAGTCCCGCTTTCAGATGCTTATGAGCTTATGGATTGTACATTATCGCTCTGTAAGGTTCTTAGTGTCTGTCACCTGCAGTTGTGCTGCGAAACTCGTTTCACAGCAACAGAAATGCATAAAAAGATGTTTTAGAGCATTAATATGCACAAATTCACATGGCTTTTCTCAATCCACAGCTTTAGGAGTTTATTTACTTCACATTTAGGCTACGTTCACTGGTAAATGTGGCCCAAATTTGATTTGTTTTTGGGGTTTTTTACCCACATATCTGAATTCCCCATGACAGTGTGAACCACATGGAGTCTGATCTTTTCAATTTTGATTTGTGCCACTCCCATATGTGGTACTAAATCCGATGCAGGTCAGATGTTTTGTAATGCGACCGCATTTTCTCGATTTTCCCGCCGAATTGGGTTACTTTTTCAATGTTGCCACCTGTTCTTTCGCAACTCTGTGGGTTGAAGCGACCGCACCCTTACGCGATATTTAACCCCCGGAACGAGGACTACCCCGACTGGACTAGTTTTGAGAATCAATCGAGTTGATTTTGTGGTAAAAACCTGGCAACCCCGTTTGTATCGTTCTTATGCGCATGCGGGTCGGAACCATGATCTGTACACACTGGAAATCTGATATTGACCACATTTCAAACAACAAATGTGAACAGCTACTCAAAAAAATCAGATCTGAGCAAAAATCAGAATTGAGCTTTAAAGCTGCACTATGTAGTTTTTCGTCCACTTGAGGGCGCCCATTCAAAACAAAGGCGTAGCTTGATGACGGCGAGTTTGAGCGAGGAATCTTGGGACATGTGGTCTTCACCTCACAGCCGGTGGAAAAGAATCGGGACGGGACTCGGACAGAAATCATGTTCACGGATGATTATTAAGCAGAGCAGGAGCGAGTGTTGTGGAGCTGAACGAGACGATTGATAATGAGAGACGAACGACACACGCCTCGAGAGCAGCGGGACTTTTATTATGACGCAGTCGCCGGCGTCGCTTCTCCGGTCAGAGTTTGAGGAAACGCAGCTCTGTTTATCATATTAGACACATTTGAGTGTGTTGAAGATGATGTTATAACGTTACTCTGAGCGTTCGCTCGCCGTTACAGTAAGATAGATCCATATTACAATATCGTATTAATAAATGCTGGACGGGCTGTGTTGATAAATGCAATTAATTTTAAAACGTATTGTATGATGGAGAAAAATCTGCATTACAGTTACTAAAAATAAAGCTGCATCTGATTATGCTATATTAGCTACTTGACAAAATTTTTCTCTGAGGTAAAGCATGGTACACGCAAAAAAAATCAAGAAAATTAGATTTAAACAATAAGACTAAACGTTTTGAGATAGCTTACATATTGCAGCTTTAAGGCTCGCAGTGTGAACGGAGCCAAAGAGTTTGAAACTGGTTCATTCAAAGATTCAGTCTCTCTAAACCCCTCCTTTCCGAGAGCCTGCTCTGCTCTGATTGGTCAGAAACCAAATGCTCATTAGCATATCTGAATTTCAGCTTGTCCTCGGCACTTGATACAGTGATACGAACAGTAATGATGCTGTTTGTATTTGCCATATCAGTCTCATACTTCTGAAGTGCATCAATGAAAACAGAACATGAACAACAAACCAAACTGAGCTACAAGTACAGTGTTTGAAATGAAGAAATCGGCCAATGAAGACCATAGGCTGGCATTATGTAAATTAGTTAGAAACCCACGCAGGTCCAAGTGAGACTGGAATTACTGACGAGTCGTTTCAGTTCAGAATCGCTTTTTTCTTTTGGGAGACAAAAACTCATTTATCTGCACTTTGAAACTTTGTAAACCTTTTATATTTGCATACAGCTTTATTACACACTACATGAAAGATCATATTTGAAAAGCATAATATGGGCACGTGTGTGTGGGTGTTTCTTCGAAAGCAGGCACCTTTATGTTTCCGGCTGTTTTTTTTTTTTTTTTTCATTATTTATTCTTGATATTAAGTGCCTTTTATATTTAGATTGTATTGTTCTACTGTTGTGCCACACATCATAAAAAATATTATATTATTTGAAACAATATTTTTCACTTGGTATGGCATTTTTTTTTAAAAAAAGCCTTTTTTTGCTACTGATAGTGGTTTTTTTTTCTTCAGAAAATTAGTTCACTTGAGTGAAAAGCTTGATATGAAACAAGATGTGAAGAAAACAGCGATAAATAAAGTTAAATTTCACTTATTTTTAGAGCATTTTTGTTTTATTTACAAAGCTTATTTGTTGTTATTATAATAATGTGAAAAGATATTTAATTATATATATTTACATACATAAAATACCCTATTAAATTAATCTTAGCAAACAAAAATATCTGCATAATTCCATTTACATTTAATTTTAAAATTAATTTTACTTGCCATATGATAACTAATTTGATTTTTTTTAATTGATTGAATAAGCATTTTTGCTTCTGAATGTGTTTTTTTGTAAAGTTAACAAATATCAATACCACAATGACTTGAAGGAATCGCTCAGACAAAATTGAAATACATTTTTATGGTGCTTTTGCATAATTTCTTCAGAGCTTATTTATAGCAGATTTATAGTAATTGCATTGAAAAGAACATGAAAAATGCTCTTCAGTTCAGAATTTTCCTATTGTGTTCGAAGAAAGAAAGTCGAATGGGTTTAGAACATCATGAGAATGACAGTTTTCATTACAATTCCTTTAATTTAGGCTTTTCTTTTTTCTTTTCTGACCGTGTTGCAGCTCACTTTCAGATCATTTTCTTTCGATTATGGAAATTAATACAGTATACAGAGAGTTGTTGATCAGCTCACGCAAGATTTGGGTTAATTTAACAAGTAATAGTGAAAATAGTTATAGAAATGAAGTTAGCAATTCTACATCATTAGGGACTTTTTAAAAATCCCATAGTCATTTTTCTTATGAATATGCATTAAGAATCACACAGTGAATGCACATCTAGTATAAACACATGAATTAAAGGTGAACATCAGTGTCTTCATCAATATATTTGTGATCTCTGCTCATAAGCAGATTGAAACGCTGTTCATAATAATAAAAAAGCAGCTGCACGCTTGTGTTTTTCTGTTATTGCAGCCATTTCCGTTTTGCTATGATATTCTGTCATTTATATTTGATAAAAGCATTCCGGCACGAACACAGGGTGATGTCCATATACATAATCATACCGATCGAGACGCCATTATTAATATGCAATAACACTAATTTCAGCTGCTGTGACTGGGAGGAGATGATTTGTTACTCATAATTTGAACGCAGCCTACCGAGCCTTGCTGTATTTTGATTTATTTCTCCTAAACGTTCTTTGATATCTAGTTTCATCCAGCGTGTGCTACACTGAGAGCTGAACTGCGCTTAATTATTGTGTCATCTCTCTCACCTTAGAAAACAAATTACGCTCACATTCACAGCATACTAAATGAACACACCGTGAATAATGAGGAAGACTTGAGTTACTGCAATTAGACGTTTGAATTAAAGGACACGAGTGTTTTTACATAAAAATCAAGTTGGGGCAAGTTGTCACACAGTTAAAAGCTCTAAAAGATGCTGGGTTATAAACAACCCAAGTTGGGTTGAAAATGGACAAACTCAGCGATTGGGTAGTTTTATTTAACTCAACTGCTCTCTTGAGCCAATAATAATAATTATTGTTTATTAAACTTACACACCTAAAAATTCTGGGTTAAAAACAACCAAAGTTGGGTTGAAAAATGGACAAACCCAGCAATTGGGTTAAATGTTTGACCCAACCTGCTGGAACTCAACTATTTTTTTTAAAAATGACTGTATTTCTTGCTTAAAATGAACCCAAATATGCTGGAAATTGACATGTATTAATATGTTTATTAAATGAACATTGATTAATAAGTTTAATGAATAATAATTAAACAATAAACATTGCTTATTAATAAATGCTCACCTTTTGATTATTATTGTTTCCTTTAGTAATTATGTGTCTGATTTTAATTTCCAACATATTTTGGGTTCATTTTAAGCCAGACATACAGTCATTTTTAAACAATAGTTGAGTTAAATAAAACTACCCAGCAGGTTGGGTCAAACATTTAACCCAATCACTGGGTTAAAACAACACACTTACTGGATTTGTCCATATTCAACCCAACTCGGGTTGTTTTTAACCCAGGATTTTTTATCTACGTATTCACCTGCAGCGTGACTGTTAGTTCCTCCATAGTCTTTCCAGAAACTGTTGTTTATCACTTACAGGGTTCTTTTTCACTTCAGTAAACCTGTTGTTTCTAATGACAGGATCCCTGAATCCCTGAATCCCTCAGAATCCCTGTGTTTGGTCTGCAAACAAGACAGACATGCGCTTAAACCAGATCGAACGTCACGCACATACAAGCCAAAGCACGAGCTCATGAAATCAGACCCAAAGGATAGAACAGCAGATGTTTCCAGGGTTGTGATTTGAGTGAGGTGGTTAGTGAGGGTTGAGGGTTGGTTAGTTAGTCGCTCATATAATAGACTCAACAGGAGGATTTGCTGTAAGGATATGTTCGGTGACTTCCTGTCATGGCTAAAATAAATACAAATAAAATACATGTCACTGATAATGTCATATTGAGCAATAACCCAGACTGTGATGATACCACAATATAACTTCATTGTAAGTGCTGCGAGGAAAGCAAATAACATAACACAAGTCGAAATATTAAAGACAAACATGTTCGGCAAGCCTGCACTGCACTGGGACTGTAAACCTCAGCAGTGGAAGCACACATCAAAACACACAATACAGCTGAATCTGCAACTACAAATACAACACTAAACCGGTTTAACACACTTTTGAGTAATCAGATCACATTCACTCTGATTTAGTCCCAGCCGCAAAGTGATTTATGTGCCTTGAGTATAGATTATTCATTTTACTACTCATTAGAGATGCATTATTTCAAAACATTATCACTAAGGCAAAAGTTCTGTTTTCATTTTCAGACTTGTTATATACCATAATGACCCATTTCACGGTGCAATTCTATAAATACATCATACATGTCTTAAAAGCATGTGGTACATGTTGGTTTCGTTAAAATATATATATATATATTCTCACTCAGCCACTCACTCACTCTCTCACTCACTCACTCACTCTCTCACTCAGCCACTCACTCACTCACTCACTCACTCAGCCACTCACTCACTCTCTCACTCACTCACCCACTGAGCCACTCACTCACTCTCTCACTCAGCCACTCACTCACTCACTCACTCAGCCACTCACTCACTCTCTCACTCACTCACCCACTGAGCCACTCACTCACTCACTCACTCAGCCACTCACTCACTCTCTCACTCACTCACTCAGCCACTCACTCACTCACTCACTCACTCTCTCTCTCACTCAGCCACTCTCTCACTCACTCAGCCACTCACTCACTCACTCACTCACTCTCTCTCTTTCACTCACTCACTCACTCACTCAGCCACTCACTCACTCACTCACTCACTCACTCACTCTCTCACTCACTCACTCACTCACTCACTCACTCTCTCACTCAGCCACTCACTCACTCACTCACTCACTCAGCCACTCACTCACTCTCTCACTCACTCACCCACTGAGCCACTCACTCACTCACTCACTCACTCTCTCACTCAGCCACTCACTCACTCACTCACTCAGCCACTCACTCACTCTCTCACTCACTCACCCACTGAGCCACTCACTCACTCACTCACTCACTCACTCACTCACTCACTCACTCAGCCACTCACTCACTCTCTCACTCACTCACTCAGCCACTCACTCACTCACTCACTCACTCTCTCTCTCACTCAGCCACTCTCTCACTCACTCAGCCACTCACTCACTCACTCACTCACTCACTCTCTCTCTTTCACTCACTCACTCACTCACTCACTCACTCAGCCACTCACTCACTCACTCACTCACTCACTCACTCTCTCACTCACTCACTCACTCACTCACTCACTCACTCACTCACTCACTCACTCACTCACTCACTCACTCACTCACTCACTCACTCACTCTCTCACTCACTCACTCAGCCACTCTCTCACTCACTCACTCACTCACTCACTCAGCCACTCACTCACTCTCTCACTCAGCCACTCTCTCACTCACTCTCTCACTCACTCACTCTCTCTCTCACTCAGCCACTCACTCACTCACTCTCTCACTCACTCACTCACTCACTCAGCCACTCACTCACTCAGCCACTCACTCACTCTCTCACTCACTCACTCAGCCACTCACTCACTCACTCACTCAGCCACTCTCTCACTCACTCACTCACTCAGCCACTCACTCACTCAGCCACTCACTCACTCACTCACTCTCTCTCTCACTCAGCCACTCTCTCACTCACTCAGCCACTCACTCACTCACTCACTCACTCACTCACTCTCTCTCTTTCACTCACTCACTCAGCCACTCACTCACTCACTCACTCACTCACTCTCTCACTCACTCTCTCACTCACTCACTCTCTCACTCTCTCACTCAGCCACTCACTCACTCTCTCACTCACTCACTCAGCCACTCACTCACTCACTCACTCAGCCACTCTCTCACTCACTCACTCACTCAGCCACTCACTCACTCACCCACTCTCTCACTCACTCACTCAGCCACTCACTCACTCACTCACTTAGCCACTCTCTCACTCACTCAGCCACTCTCTCACTCACTCACTCACTCAGCCACTCACTCACTCACTCACTCTCTCTCTTTCACTCACTCACTCACTCAGCCACTCACTCACTCACTCACTCACTCACTCTCTCACTCACTCTCTCACTCTCTCACTCACTCAGCCACTCTCTCACTCACTCACTCACTCAGCCACTCACTCACTCTCTCACTCACTCACTCAGCCACTCTCTCACTCACTCTCTCACTCACTCACTCTCTCTCTCACTCAGCCACTCACTCACTCTCTCACTCACTCACTCACTCACTCTCTCACTCACTCACTCAGCCACTCACTCACTCACTCACTCACTCACTCACTCACTCAGCCACTCACTCACTCACTCACTCACTCAGCCACTCTCTCACTGTAGTCTATCACCCGGTCTTTTTAAGCTTCTCTCACACACACATGTCGCGAAGTCTTGTTTCCTGTTGGCACACTACTGAGCGTTTTTTTCCTGTTTCTGCCTTCCTGTTATTGCCTTGTTTTGGATTTACCGTGTATGACCCTTGCTGCCTGACTTTTGACCTGTTTGCCTGGATTACCGTTTATGATTCTGCCTTCTCTCCGACATTCTTGTTAGCTACCGCCTGACCATGCCTGTATCACTATTCTGTGCTTCAATAAAAGCCTGCATTTGGATCTCATCCGCTGTTGCCAATCATTACAGATACAGGTCTCTGGGAATAACCTTTCACAGGTGAGGCTGAACATTTGTTAGTGGTTGTATTGGGTCATTATAAAATTATGTTGATAGTAGTTGGCCACCGGAGTCATTCAGAAAATAGCTAGCGATGTCGCTAATTAGCTGTGAAAGTTGAGTTTACATGATTTATATTATTGTTTTAGCGCATCTTATTTTATAAACTAAATTTCCTGACATTTAAATATGCATCTTTATTTTCTTAAAACCGACTGTTTAAGACAAGCGCTCGTTTCGGTTAGGTGACTAACGTTTTGTGAATTACTGTAACGTTAGTTAGTTGGCTAGCTCACACATTGAAGGTTTCCCAGAGACAAAGAGTTGAGGAGACGGTAGGAAGAAGCTATAAGATGGGAAGGTTTTTCCAGCGTGTTTGATTTGTATTTGACGATTTGCTTCATTTTCACGATGGTGGTCAATTCTAAACACAAGAAAAGCTAAAATGGGTTAAAAGACAGAAAATGCCATTTCCAAAAATAAGAAATCTTTTGTTCATTTTAATGTGAAAATTTAAATTATCTCATTATGGGCGTCTTCGCAATTCTTATTCAAGAATAAAGCAGCCAAATGTGGGGCTGAGCTTTGACTGTTAAAATAAATATTTTTTTTTAAAGTCTACTATCGAGGTTTTAAGTGACCAGAGATGGAACTTTTTGTACATCATAAACCACTGAAATTGGTTGATAAACGTTATTTTTGTTTTTATCCAAAAAAAACGCAGCTCGCCAGTTTACTTGTATTTGTTTACAGTGCAGTCTTGCCCTCAGCAATATGGCGGACGCGTTGACGTATCGCAGCAACGTTCCAAAGCGGCCAATGGGGAGTCTATGTATTTTATTATGTCTATGGATCCACCAATAACAAACCACAACCATCCAATCAGGCAAAATCAAGCCCCGCCCTTTATTTATTCTTGTTCAAGAAGCGGGAAGAAAAGCTTAATTAGATGCAGTAGCTAAATGATATTTGAGAGCTTCAAGTTTTCAGTGACTAGCAAATTATCTTTCCTCACCCAACGCTAGTCTGTGACTTAAGAAGAATTAAATTCTTCATTAATTAATTCTTTTTTAGCGATCTATGCAACGTAGCCTATGACCTGTATGACTTTTTCTTTTGCGGAACTAAATAAGTAGGTAAAAGAAGATTTTGAAGAACCAATGAGATTCGCATTTCAGATCCAGCCACACACACACACACACACACACACTGACGGACGGGCGCGCGCGCACAAAGGGAGCGCGAGAGAGAGAGAGAGAGAGAGAGAGAGCGCGAGCTCGATCTGGATTCGGTACTTTCATTCGGCTCACTGAGGTTTCAACTAGCGACACAAGCGGCTGTCTGTCACTTTCACCTGCTGAAAATGATCCTCAAATTCACCTGTCTGCTCGGATTGCTGCTCTGCGGCTGTCAAGGTAAAGATATCAACATTTCAACATTTAAGTGGGCGGTCAAGCAGCGGGCACAAGTTGGGCACCTCCATCATCTCTCTGCATGTCCTCGGAGGAGACTGAGGGAAAATCGGGTGTTTTTGTGGATGGACACTGGATGAAAGAGAACAGTTGTGCTGCTATTTCAACGTGGAGAGTCTGTGAGGAGAATAAATGCGCGCTCCTTTCGCGTTCTCTACGATAATTTATGATTGGCACATGACGTGTGAGGTAAATTCGCGGGCTCTGCAGTTCAGTTTAACGGTCATCTTCTGAGGCGATCGTCTGTTATTGATTTTTTCCCAAATTTATCCAGTTTAATTTCATTGTACACTAATGGAACATGTTTAGAAAATTATCTCATTAGTTTTGTGAGGCAATCCGCGTTTTATTTCCTCTCACACTTTTCCCACATCGTTATTGCGTTAAATGATTTGTCACGCGCAGTTATGTTTTTCTTCATAATTTGATCGATTTATATTTATTCGTCCAGCTTTTTTTTCTCTGTCTCTGTAACTTGATGGATTCATTCATAAGAATGTGCGCTATAATGTTTTATAAGGGTCGTAAAGTATGAAGAACGCGTATTAAATCCTGGCACGGGCGTTCAGAGGTGACACTTCGTCGCTTATATTTACAACGCGGCTGATTTATTCCAAAAGCTGTTTTTGGTTTCTGTGTTCACTTACATCAGATAGACTGGTGAGCTTCGACGCGACGCGACGCGACGAAAACTGGAAAGCCGCCGTTATAGTGAACGCAGGTGATCTGAACGCCCCGTTCTGGCACTAATTTGTTTACTTCTCGACTTCGCGCGCGTGCATTGATTGTAGACACATTCGTCATAACGCTCGCGTTCTAGATTCGTCGCGTCGCGTGCGATGAATCCAGTGTCTTTGGCAGAACGACAGGTGGAGGTAGAGCGCTGTACAGTGTCCTCAGTCCTTTTGCAGTGGAAGTGTATAAACATCCCTCTGTTCTCCACCATCCAGATCTGAATAAGAAATTCACAGGGATTTTCTGTAAATTGTTACTGCCTGTCGGAGTTTATTATAGTTCTGGTTAGTATATAATATAGAGAAAATGAAATGTTTCGCCTACCAACCACAGTGGCTGCTGAGTTTTACCAGTCATTTTTTTTCCAGTTCATAAAATTACTTGACATGTCTGCGAAATTAACCACTCTGTTCACCTGTTAAGGCCCCTTAAGCTGTTTCTATAATTGATTTTTTTTGATGTTCAAAACCTGCTTGCAACCATTCAAGTGTGCACTTTGCATTTGAAAAAAAGCACATCTCAATGCACAGCTTTGAACAGCTTGACAGCTTTCAGTTTCAATGAAGTTTGACGATTTTTTGGCATCAGTCTCTCTATGACTGTGCTATATGGTAATTGTCAAAAACATGATGTTGTCACATTGCAAATAGATTTACCTGCCACTGTAAAAATACCCACGTTTGGCTGGTGGCGAGTGTTAATTTCCCACCCTGGTTATAGATCTCTGGTGTCAACATTGTGCTGATCAATTCAGAAATGCATTGTGGAGTAGTATGATTTGTTTGGATTGGCTTTATGGATTTTAATGGTTGACCAGCTGTCTCAGTGATCATATCTGTGTTAAATACTAGGTTGATTTAAGTAGTCAGTTAATTCAATTACACACATTGGCTGCGTCCAAAACAGATGTCAGCTGCCTAGTATGGAAGCTTGTTTCTGCCACTGAATAAAAGATAAAAAAATCTCGCAATTCTGACTTTATATCTCACAATTCTGACTTTATATCTCGCAATTCTGACTTTATATCTCACAACTCTGACTTTATATCTCGCAATTCTGACTTTATAACTCGCAATTCTGACTTTATAACTCGCAATTCTGACTTTATATCTCACAATTCTGACTTTATATCTCACAACTCTGACTTTATATCTCACAACTCTGACTTTATATCTCACAATTCTGACTTTATATCTCACAACTCTGACTTTATATCTCACAACTCTGACTTTATATCTCACAATTCTGACTTTATATCTCGCAATTCTGACTTTATATCTCACAATTCTGACTTTATATCTCACAATTTTGACTTTATATCTCGCAATTCTGACTTTATATCTCGCAATTCTGACTTTATAACTCGCAATTCTGACTTTATATCTCGCAATTCTGACTTTATATCTCGCAATTCCGACTTTATATCTCGCAATTCCGACTTTATAACTCGCAATTCTGACTTTATATCTCACAACTCTGACTTTATATCTCACAATTCTGACTTTATATCTCGCAATTCCGACTTTATATCTCGCAATTCCGACTTTATATCTCGCAATTCTGACTTTATATCTCGCAATTCCGACTTTATATCTCGCAATTCTGACTTTATAACTCGCAATTCTGACTTTATAACTCGCAATTCTGACTTTATATCTCACAATTCTGACTTTATATCTCACAACTCTGACTTTATATCTCACAATTCTGACTTTATATCTCGCAATTCTGACTTTATATCTCGCAATTCCGACTTTATAACTCGCAATTCTGACTTTATATCTCACAACTCTGACTTTATAACTCGCAATTCCGACTTTATATCTCGCAATTCTGACTTTATATCTCGCAATTCTGACTTTATAACTCGCAATTCTGACTTTATATCTCACAATTCTGACTTTATATCTCACAACTCTGACTTTATATCTCACAACTCTGACTTTATATCTCACAATTCTGACTTTATAACTCGCAATTCTGACTTTATAACTCGCAATTCTGACTTTATATCTCGCAATTCTGACTTTATATCACAGACACAGCCAGTGAAAACTGAAAGGAGGAAGTGAAGTTATTTTCTTTAGATCCGCTCAGATGCAGTCTGTCAGTCAGAAATGCCTGTGAACAGCGGCACATCTATCATAGGAAAAAGAAATGTGTAATTTTGTCAGAATCAAGTGTCTGATGCTGATAACAATACTTGCTTTCTTTACAGTATGTGCATGTGTTGTGTACATAAATAATTAGGAATGTATACTGAATATACACTGAAAATAGAAATCTGCTGTAATTCGCTGAAATAAAACGGCACACGACACTCTATGTTTAGATTTTCTCTCATCTAGAAGTGAATTTGAGCTGCAATCCTATTAGCGGCTCTTATTGAGTTCAGATAAGTCATTGTAAGCTTGATATTCAGTTTAAAAATACCCATATTCACGTGCGCCAGGTTGAACGTCAACACTTGAGAAGCTCTTGAAATTGTCAATCACTTGGTTTCGTCCCTTTTGTGGCACAGAAACGGTTTGCTTAAGGGCTTTTTCTCAAGAGCCCTTCTTTGTGATTCCACACACATGCAACACCACTGATATAAAAACATTCCGTCTTCTTCACACTCAGTGTTTTTGAGGTCCGGGCTCTCGGCGCGGTGAATTATGCGCTCTGCGGTGTGGCTGCAGCTATCGTGTGCTATGTTAAGTGCCATAATTAAGAGATTTCTCCGAGTTGCGGGGACGAATCTCAGTGGTGGGAGTATTTAAAGATTTATGTGGCGTGCCGTGTGAAGAGTATGCGTCTGAAGTGCATCTCCACGGAGAAACGTGCACAACCTGCTCACTGGGGACGGGTGGAAAAAACCGTAAAGCAAAGCGAGAGACAGCTAGAGTAATGGTCATGCTTGTACAAACACGTACGCATGCAGATGCTTGCCTGCTCTCAATAAGTAAGCAGACTCGAGTAACCTTTATTTACCTCTGTGCTGGGAGAAATAGCCACACCGCAGCATCAAAACAGTTCAGAGGCATGAGAAAGTTACATTAATGTTACAGTACAAAGCAGATTTTTACATCTGCTCGCTTGCTGCAACAATTTACCCTTCGTGTAGTTTGTACAAAACCCTACATTTGGCTTGCGTGCTGTAAAAGTCAAAGCTTTATTTGATTAATGTGTGGAAGGGCGTATAGATACGAACCTAAGCCCACATGAAAACAGAACTATATTAAGCCCCTCCCTCCCAGGGGAAATATACACGAGAAAAATCATTTTAAAGTGTGGTCGCGTTCAGCTGGCCTCGTAAAGTGGTAATTTCAATGATGCAGATGCTGCGTTCATAAAATAATATGCTTTGATTCCCACGGGTCACAGAATCAGGGCAGATTTACATAGATTCTGCTTATAAAACACAAGTAATCCTGAGAAGACTTTAACACGACTTACTCAACTTGGTAGGGAGTTTTTTAATCCAGTTTGGTTGCTTTGTATGCAAGTGATGTCATACTTTAGCAGATAATTTCGTCCAAAGCAACGGATCATTATTTATTCACCTTTGTGTTTATTTAAAACCTGTACGACATCATAAATAAATATCGTATTTTCCTGAAAATAAGTCGCAAAATTATGTTGTTGAGAGAGAAAGAAAAAAAACACAGATTAGTTATATTCAGAAATAATGTAAAATAGTGGTAAATAAAAACATAATGCTTACAAAAATAGTAAACACTATAAAACATACATTTTATTCACCCTCAATCCACAACAAATCTTTCAAATTTAATGCTATACGGAACAAGAATGGAAAAGTATACGAGTAATGAAATTATTTTATTACATTTAAAGCTGAATTATGTAAAATCTTTGCAGTAAAATATCCAAAAATCTCTGGGCCAGTGTTATATATTTTAGTTTCCAACTATTTGTAAATCGTGAGAAAATCGCCATTTTAACCAAAGTTCCGGGATGTCGTCTGAAAATGGCGTCTTATCCGCGTTGACTTTTCCGGTTTTATTTTGTAGAAACCATGAAACACCAAAGATGCTTTCATATATATTACATGCTTTATTAGACAAGGGAACGTCTGTTTTGATACATTTGTTAATACAGAAAACTAATTATTGTAATATAGCTCAACACGTTTAGTCTTATTGCTTAAATCTAATTTTCTTGATTTTCTTTTGGGAGTACCATGCTTTACCTCAGAGAAAAACACTGTTTTGTCAAGTAGCTAACATTAGCATAATCAGATGCAGCTTTATTGTTAATAACACTAACCTGTTTCCACTGTAACGCCGGAGATGACTCAAACTGATAACTTACCTGTGTTTCACTCGTAGCCGAGAAATACTGTAAAATCCAAATGTAGTATTTCCAGTTAATTTGGTTGAAACATCAGTGCATCACCTGCTTTACTTAATGTTTGCACTTAATCTGACTGAAGCAAAGTCTTTGAATGTACGAAACAACTGTTGTTCAGTGTAGATGCATTTTGGAAGTTGTTCTTTTTATTCCAATTGTATAGATTTATTCATGAGAATTGATCGCGTCACTCGCTCCGGTGCGCGCGCAATCAAAATGGTCGCAGTGTAGAGCCCTGTTTAAGTATTTATCTTCTGTATCTTTTTGAACAAAATCATAACATTTTACGCAAGGCATCAGGCATTTCCATCACGCTAATAGACCTACGTGACACTTGTTTTGGTGACTCACATCGCGTTTTGTATAAATAAATAAATAACTCAACCCCTGGGTTGTTACGTCCGCCCCAGGATCTGGGTAACACAAAACTACCCAAACGCTGGGTTGTTACGTCCGACCCAGGAACTGGGTGACACAAAAACTACCCAAACGCTGGGTTGTTACGTCCGACCCAGAATCTGGGTAACACAAAAACTACCCAAACGCTGGGTTGTTACGTCCGACCCAGAATCTGGGTAACACAAAAACTACCCAAACGCTGGGTTGTTACGTCCGCCCCAGGATCTGGGTAACACAAAAACTACCCAAACGCTGGGTTGTTACGTCCGACCCAGGAACTGGGTGACACAAAAACTACCCAAACGCTGGGTTGTTACGTCCGACCCAGAATCTGGGTAACACAAAAACTACCCAAACGCTGGGTTGTTACGTCCGACCCAGAATCTGGGTAACACAAAAACTACCCAAACGCTGGGTTGTTACGTCCGCCCCAGGATCTGGGTAACACAAAAACTACCCAAACGCTGGGTTGTTACGTCCGACCCAGGAACTGGGTGACACAAAAACTACCCAAACGCTGGGTTGTTACGTCCGACCCAGAATCTGGGTAACACAAAAACTACCCAAACGCTGGGTTGTTACGTCCACCCCAGGATCTGGGTAACACAAAAACTACCCAAACGCTGGGTTGTTACGTCCGACCCAGGAACTGGGTGACACAAAAACTACCCAAACGCTGGGTTGTTACGTCCGACCCAGAATCTGGGTAACACAAAAACTACCCAAACGCTGGGTTGTTACGCCTGACCCAGGATCTGGGTAACACAAAAACTACCCAAACGCTGGGTTGTTACGTCCGACCCAGGATCTGAGTAACACAAAAACTACCCAAACGCTGGGTTGTTACGTCCGACCCAGAATCTGGGTAACACAAAAACTACCCAAACGCTGGGTTGTTACGCCTGACCCAGGATCTGGGTAACACAAAAACTACCCAAACGCTGGGTTGTTTCGTCCGACGCAGGATCTGAGTAACACAAAAACTACCCAAACGCTGGGTTGTTACGTCCGACCCAGAATCTGGGTAACACAAAAACTACCCAAACGCTGGGTTGTTACGTCCGCCCCAGGATCTGGGTAACACAAAAACTACCCAAACGCTGGGTTGTTACGTCCGACCCAGGAACTGGGTGACACAAAAACTACCCAAACGCTGGGTTGTTACGTCCGACCCAGAATCTGGGTAACACAAAAACTACCCAAACGCTGGGTTGTTACGTCCGCCCCAGGATCTGGGTAACACAAAAACTACCCAAACGCTGGGTTGTTACGTCCGACCCAGAATCTGGGTAACACAAAAACTACCCAAACGCTGGGTTGTTACGTCCGCCCCAGGATCTGGGTAACACAAAAACTACCCAAACGCTGGGTTGTTACGTCCGACCCAGGAACTGGGTGACACAAAAACTACCCAAACGCTGGGTTGTTACGTCCGACCCAGAATCTGGGTAACACAAAAACTACCCAAACACTGGGTTGTTACGTCCGCCCCAGGATCTGGGTAACACAAAAACTACCCAAACGCTGGGTTGTTACGTCCGACCCAGGAACTGGGTGACACAAAAACTACCCAAACGCTGGGTTGTTACGTCCGACCCAGAATCTGGGTAACACAAAAACTACCCAAACGCTGGGTTGTTACGTCCGACCCAGAATCTGGGTAACACAAAAACTACCCAAACGCTGGGTTGTTACGTCCGCCCCAGGATCTGGGTAACACAAAAACTACCCAAACGCTGGGTTGTTACGTCCGACCCAGGAACTGGGTGACACAAAAACTACCCAAACGCTGGGTTGTTACGTCCGACCCAGAATCTGGGTAACACAAAAACTACCCAAACGCTGGGTTGTTACGTCCGCCCCAGGATCTGGGTAACACAAAAACTACCCAAACGCTGGGTTGTTACGTCCGACCCAGGAACTGGGTGACACAAAAACTACCCAAACGCTGGGTTGTTACGTCCGACCCAGAATCTGGGTAACACAAAAACTACCCAAACGCTGGGTTGTTACGTCCGACCCAGAATCTGGGTAACACAAAAACTACCCAAACGCTGGGTTGTTACGTCCGCCCCAGGATCTGGGTAACACAAAAACTACCCAAACGCTGGGTTGTTACGTCCGACCCAGGAACTGGGTGACACAAAAACTACCCAAACGCTGGGTTGTTACGTCCGACCCAGAATCTGGGTAACACAAAAACTACCCAAACGCTGGGTTGTTACGTCCGACCCAGAATCTGGGTAACACAAAAACTACCCAAACGCTGGGTTGTTACGTCCGCCCCAGGATCTGGGTAACACAAAAACTACCCAAACGCTGGGTTGTTACGTCCGACCCAGGAACTGGGTGACACAAAAACTACCCAAACGCTGGGTTGTTACGTCCGACCCAGAATCTGGGTAACACAAAAACTACCCAAACGCTGGGTTGTTACGTCCACCCCAGGATCTGGGTAACACAAAAACTACCCAAACGCTGGGTTGTTACGTCCGACCCAGGAACTGGGTGACACAAAAACTACCCAAACGCTGGGTTGTTACGTCCGACCCAGAATCTGGGTAACACAAAAACTACCCAAACGCTGGGTTGTTACGCCTGACCCAGGAT
This sequence comes from Zacco platypus, assembly GCA_038088235.1. Classification (NCBI taxonomy): domain Eukaryota; kingdom Metazoa; phylum Chordata; class Actinopteri; order Cypriniformes; family Xenocyprididae; genus Zacco; species Zacco platypus. The sequence continues at coordinate 1,670,352 of CM076084.1, read as the reverse complement.
CTGGGTAACACAAAAACTACCCAAACGCTGGGTTGTTACGTCCGACCCAGGATCTGAGTAACACAAAAACTACCCAAACGCTGGGTTGTTACGTCCGACCCAGAATCTGGGTAACACAAAAACTACCCAAACGCTGGGTTGTTACGCCTGACCCAGGATCTGGGTAACACAAAAACTACCCAAACGCTGGGTTGTTTCGTCCGACGCAGGATCTGAGTAACACAAAAACTACCCAAACGCTGGGTTGTTACGTCCGACCCAGAATCTGGGTAACACAAAAACTACCCAAACGCTGGGTTGTTACGTCCGCCCCAGGATCTGGGTAACACAAAAACTACCCAAACGCTGGGTTGTTACGTCCGACCCAGGAACTGGGTGACACAAAAACTACCCAAACGCTGGGTTGTTACGTCCGACCCAGAATCTGGGTAACACAAAAACTACCCAAACGCTGGGTTGTTACGTCCGCCCCAGGATCTGGGTAACACAAAAACTACCCAAACGCTGGGTTGTTACGTCCGACCCAGAATCTGGGTAACACAAAAACTACCCAAACGCTGGGTTGTTACGTCCGCCCCAGGATCTGGGTAACACAAAAACTACCCAAACGCTGGGTTGTTACGTCCGACCCAGGAACTGGGTGACACAAAAACTACCCAAACGCTGGGTTGTTACGTCCGACCCAGAATCTGGGTAACACAAAAACTACCCAAACACTGGGTTGTTACGTCCGCCCCAGGATCTGGGTAACACAAAAACTACCCAAACGCTGGGTTGTTACGTCCGACCCAGGAACTGGGTGACACAAAAACTACCCAAACGCTGGGTTGTTACGTCCGACCCAGAATCTGGGTAACACAAAAACTACCCAAACGCTGGGTTGTTACGTCCGACCCAGAATCTGGGTAACACAAAAACTACCCAAACGCTGGGTTGTTACGTCCGCCCCAGGATCTGGGTAACACAAAAACTACCCAAACGCTGGGTTGTTACGTCCGACCCAGGAACTGGGTGACACAAAAACTACCCAAACGCTGGGTTGTTACGTCCGACCCAGAATCTGGGTAACACAAAAACTACCCAAACGCTGGGTTGTTACGTCCGCCCCAGGATCTGGGTAACACAAAAACTACCCAAACGCTGGGTTGTTACGTCCGACCCAGGAACTGGGTGACACAAAAACTACCCAAACGCTGGGTTGTTACGTCCGACCCAGAATCTGGGTAACACAAAAACTACCCAAACGCTGGGTTGTTACGCCTGACCCAGGATCTGGGTAACACAAAAACTACCCAAACGCTGGGTTGTTACGTCCGACCCAGGATCTGAGTAACACAAAAACTACCCAAACGCTGGGTTGTTACGTCCGACCCAGAATCTGGGTAACACAAAAACTACCCAAACGCTGGGTTGTTACGCCTGACCCAGGATCTGGGTAACACAAAAACTACCCAAACGCTGGGTTGTTTCGTCCGACGCAGGATCTGAGTAACACAAAAACTACCCAAACGCTGGGTTGTTACGTCCGACCCAGAATCTGGGTAACACAAAAACTACCCAAACGCTGGGTTGTTACGTCCGACCCAGGATCTGGGTAACACAAAAACTACCCAAACGCTGGGTTGTTACGTCCGACCCAGGAACTGGGTGACACAAAAACTACCCAAACGCTGGGTTGTTACGTCCGACCCAGAATCTGGGTAACACAAAAACTACCCAAACGCTGGGTTGTTACGTCTGACCCAGGATCTGGGTAACACAAAAACTACCCAAACGCTGGGTTGTTACGTCTGACCCAGGAACTGGGTGACACAAAAACTACCCAAACGCTGGGTTGTTACGTCCGACCCAGAATCTGGGTAACACAAAAACTACCCAAACGCTGGGTTGTTACGCCTGACCCAGGATCTGGGTAACACAAAAACTACCCAAACGCTGGGTTGTTACGTCCGCCCCAGGATCTGGGTAACACAAAAACTACCCAAACGCTGGGTTGTTACGTCCGACCCAGGAACTGGGTGACACAAAAACTACCCAAACGCTGGGTTGTTACGTCCGACCCAGAATCTGGGTAACACAAAAACTACCCAAACGCTGGGTTGTTACGTCCGACCCAGGAACTGGGTGACACAAAAACTACCCAAACGCTGGGTTGTTACGTCCGACCCAGAATCTGGGTAACACAAAAATTACCCAAACACTGGGTTGTTACGCCCGCCCCAGGATCTGGGTAACACAAAAACTACCCAAACGCTGGGTTGTTACGTCCGACCCAGAATCTGGGTAACACAAAAACTACCCAAACGCTGGGTTGTTACGTCCGACCCAGGAACTGGGTGACACAAAAACTACCCAAACGCTGGGTTGTTACGTCCGACCCAGAATCTGGGTAACACAAAAACTACCCAAACACTGGGTTGTTACGTCCGCCCCAGGATCTGGGTAACACAAAAACTACCCAAACGCTGGGTTGTTACGTCCGACCCAGGAACTGGGTGACACAAAAACTACCCAAACGCTGGGTTGTTACGTCCGACCCAGAATCTGGGTAACACAAAAACTACCCAAACGCTGGGTTGTTACGTCCGCCCCAGGATCTGGGTAACACAAAAACTACCCAAACGCTGGGTTGTTACGTCCGACCCAGAATCTGGGTAACACAAAAACTACCCAAACGCTGGGTTGTTACGTCCGCCCCAGGATCTGGGTAACACAAAAACTACCCAAACGCTGGGTTGTTACGTCCGACCCAGGAACTGGGTAACACAAAAACTACCCAAACGCTGGGTTGTTACGTCCGACCCAGAATCTGGGTAACACAAAAACTACCCAAACACTGGGTTGTTACGTCCGCCCCAGGATCTGGGTAACACAAAAACTACCCAAACGCTGGGTTGTTACGTCCGACCCAGGAACTGGGTGACACAAAAACTACCCAAACGCTGGGTTGTTACGTCCGACCCAGAATCTGGGTAACACAAAAACTACCCAAACGCTGGGTTGTTACGTCCGCCCCAGGATCTGGGTAACACAAAAACTACCCAAACGCTGGGTTGTTACGTCCGACCCAGGAACTGGGTGACACAAAAACTACCCAAACGCTGGGTTGTTACGTCCGACCCAGAATCTGGGTAACACAAAAACTACCCAAACGCTGGGTTGTTACGTCCGCCCCAGGAACTGGGTGACACAAAAACTACCCAAACGCTGGGTTGTTACGTCCGACCCAGGATCTGGGTAACACAAAAACTACCCAAACGCTGGGTTGTTACGTCCGACCCAGGATCTGGGTAACACAAAAACTACCCAAATACTGGAAAAATAACCGAAAAGGCTCAACCCAAGACTTGGGTAGAAGAAATAACCCAAGATTTTTTAGTGAATGCACATTTTTGACTGTTTTATCCGAAGTGATTTGCTATGCATTCACGGTCAGTATTCAAACCAGCAATCTTCCAATAAGAACTGGACTTTATCCACCGTGCCACACCATTCACACACCAGATCTCGTCAGGATGAGTGCGCGAACCTGTGTGTTTGTGACTTAAAATTTCCCAAACGCATTGGAACGAATGCGTGTTTGGACTCAATGGAGGTCTTGGCTGTGAATGTTTGCTGTCTATTCCTGCTCCAGTGTTTCATGTGCAGCATCACGGTGACTCATCTGTTTCCACATCCTTCTCCTCCTCTCACGGCTTATGCCGCCACAGCACGGATAGCAGGAGTCGGAAGGAAACACGATATCTGCAGCGAGTATTATACGCTGCATCTCTCTTCAGAGACAGCTGTGAGTGGGCGTCCAGGCGAGGTTTCCAAAAGACACAGACTGTCAGTCTCTGTGAAGACTTTCTCACATCCTCACTCGTGGAGCATCTTGGTCACTCCCCACAGGAACAGACAATCACTAATGAGATCATTTTAAAACCTCGGTTGTTTCTCCTACACAGCGGTTCGATTATTTGGAGAGCATATATGGAGCGATGCTGAAGTCTTAAGCGTTTCTCTTGAGAAAAAGACCTCTGTAATCTCGGGATTTTCAGAAGAGATCTCAGCAACGGCTCAAACTCAAATTCACCGGAGTCAAACTCAAGGCATGAATAAATTGTGCATTCAGGAACCTGCTGTGACTCCAGCCTGTTCTGGATGACCCAGTTTGATTCTTCATGCAATAATAATAATATATATATCTGAAATAATATCTGATTTAAAATAAAAAATTTTAAGCGTGTTTAAAAAAAAATATAGCTAGTTGAGTCTTATGAAGCTTGTCAAGAACGTCACATTTCACCTCGAAATCTAAAGAAAAAAATAAAATATATTTATTTGTATTTCTTAATAATTACCATTATAATCCAAAGAATAATCTAAATAACAAAATCACATGGTCGGTATCGTAATATAGTAAAATAATGATGTACGATTAAAATTGTACATAAATGTGTGTATTAGTATTTGTTGCACTTGTAATTTTAAAGTTTTACCATAATATAGTGAAAATGATCATGAGAATCACCTCTTAAAATCATGAAAATAACAAAAAAGTCAAACATTAATTAATTATGGTAATAATAATGTAGGGATGAAAACTTTATATGATATATATATATATATATACAGGGTTGGGGAGTAATGAAATACAAGTAACTTAGTTACGTATTTCATTACAGTTTCATTTTAAATGGGTGATAATCAGATTACAGTTACATCTGAAAAGTGTTTTAGATTACCAAAGTGATTACTTTGAGTTTTAATGTCATTTAACCTGTTAGCTGTCACCCCGTTTTTGAAAAATCCCAAGAAATGACATACCCAAACTAAAACATATGCAGTTCATGAACCCTTTGCACTAAAAGCATAAGTATGGTCTCATTTCAAAGCAGACACTTTGCAGTTTATTGTAAAGTCATAATTAATTATTGTCATAATGAAAAAAATAGTTATAAATAGCTTCAAAATTTTGTATAGTTATTAGAAATTTATTTTTATGGATAATCTTTATGAAAATAAAATTGATGTCAGCCCCTCTGTTATCTGGAAATGCACTCCAGCTAAAGCCACATGTCTGACCATGTTATATTTCAAATCTGAAGATGATGCGTTTAAAACTCTGAGTTTTATTGAATGTTTTATAAGATCATGTCATGTGATTTTATTTTGAGAAAACTCTAAAATGCTAACTAATGTTTATAGCCTTCTTCCAAGCACCCATTCAGTGTATTGTCCATTGTTTTGTGTTGCAAAACTGCCCCATTCAATTTCAATGCACCATTTGCACAATTCACACCTCTCCGGCCTGGTTATGGCTCTAATTATTCATTTCTTTTGTCTCTATTATAATTACTGACGATGTTCTATTCAAGAAGACTTAATCCCATCATTTCTTTCATCAAACTTCTCACTTCACCTTCTCTGAAACTGTATCAAATGCCCTTCATGGAAAAAAAGAATAATTTCAGTGAGCTTTACTTTTGAAAATTATTTGTTATAACAGATAGGTGGCAGCATGACAGGTGCATCTATTAGCATGTAGCTTAGCACACCATCAAAACATGACAATTTATGAGATTACAACCGAGTTTTTGCTCCAAATTTACTTTATATCACAAGTCGAGTGTTTTAAATAAACTTCTGTGATGTGATGTCGTTTTGGATCTAAAAATCGGACTGAAAATACATTATTTTATGGTATTCTGCACAATGAGAAAAGCTATCGCGATTAGCATTGCATTATGAATATAAAGTATTATGAAAATACCTGACATGGCATGAAGGACACATAGACCATACATCGTCACAATCGTGCATTTATTGTCTTCAAAAGCGTCTATATTATACGTTATCTACATGTTATAGCGATCTCTGGAAGACTGTGTTAGTTTCTGGTCACATGGTGTGCCTGTTCTTCACGTGTGACATTTGTGGACTAAGTGTGCAACGCAGCGCCCTCCTGCTTCAAGTATGAATCAGAAACACAGTACATCAGAGTGTCCAGCGCTCGTAATGATTACAACGGCGCTTTTTGGGTAAAAAATGAATAAATATTACTCCTCTGTATAAAAATTTGACATAAACATATGATAATCCATCAATATTTCTCCAAATGTGCATGCTTTTGAGCTAAAAGCGCAGAGGGATGTTGTTTTGTCAAGAGTTTTGATGACGATCTCACAGGAGTTTTTTTCTCAATGGATGTGGCTGACGCTCATATTTCAAAGAAAAGGTATCGACTCCGTTTTTCACATTCATAACTCCTGACGCATATTAACAAATTACGTTCACTATACGATATTGAGAGTAAAGCAGCGATTAAAAATTGAATCTTGAGTTTTAGATCTTTTTAATGATGTATAGTTTGTCAAGGTAATTACATTGCATGTAACAGTAAATTTGAGTTAATTTAAACAAAGAAGCTGCGGTGCGTTCACGCACCACTGAAGGCTAACAGGTTAAACAGCGATTGGTGATTCTCTGACTCTGACCGTCTGAAAAAGAGGAGTTAAGATTCATGTTTTCCACTGTTTTCATGTTTTGTGAGTCATTTTATAATTCACTCGTCACTGCAACTTTTTCTCACAATTAGTTTTTTCCCTCACAATTGTGAGTTTGCATTTCACAATTCTGACTTCTTTTTCTCAGAATTGGGAGATTTAAACTTGCAATACTGACTTTTTTTCTTGCAATTGTGAATTTAGTATGTGAGTTTATATCTCATAATTCTGACTTTTCTCAATATTGTGAGTTTATATCTCATAATTCTGACTTTTCTCAATATTGTGAGTTTATATCTCATAATTCTGACTTTTCTCAATATTGTGAGTTTATATCTCATAATTCTGACTTTTCTCAATATTGTGAGTTTATATCTCATAATTCTGACTTTTCTCAATATTGTGAGTTTATATCTCATAATTTTGACTTTTCTCAATATTGCGAGTTTATATCTCATAATTCTGACTTTATAACTCACAATTGCAACTTTATATCACGCAACTCTGAGGGAAAAAGTCAGAATTGTGAGATAAAAACACAAGGTACTTACCTTGGAAACTAATAAGAAACAGTGCTGTACTTTCATGGTAACCACATTTTATCTATAGAGAAGAGTTGGGTAATAACGGGCGCGCTCTTATAGTGTCCGTGTATGGTAACTAACAGACACGTTACTGTACTTACTAATGGTATTTACACGGTAACTATTTTGTACTTACGAACAAGTGTAGGTAATAACTAGCACTTATTTATGGTAACTAGTAACACACATTACTGTACTTTATTTTACAGTCCTATTTCCATGTACTTACTATGAACTTACTAGTGAATGTATCAGTTAGTTAATGGTATTTTACTTAGGTTGGGGGGGTATAAGCGCGGTACAAGATACTTCTTGAGTATTGCGGTTCAACTTGCCTAATCTTTACTGGACTTTACTTTAATTTACTTATTTTGATGACATAGATACCCTAATAATTATGCGTGTGTTGACAGATCAGAAACACTCCAATAAGCCACCAGACTCTTATTTGTACTTGGCATAGGGGCCGTTCACATGTCGCGGCTAAAAAAGCGTCGCTTCCTCTTTCTTTTGCAAGCGTTCGGGAGCTCGCGCTTCTGTAGCGTCTGTCTGGCTTTCTCCACGACTACGCGGTAGTTTCAATGGATTTCCATTACCGAAAATCCCTTGCAAGAAGCTCTAGTACAAGATTTATTTATGGAGAAGAAAAAAACAAACTCCCGCAGTGTTTGTGTGCACCACGGACTCGTCCAAGAGCTCCGTCTGGACGATGAGAGATTCAAAGCCTATTTCAGAGTTGACAAGGACCAGTTTTATATTCTTTTAAGAAAAATTGGCCCAAGCATGACCGTTAGGGTAAGGGAAAGCCTTGATTGGACGGTTCTTGTCACATGACCTGCGGTGAGCTTGCGGCATTCTGAAAAGTTGAGATATTTTCATCTCAAAAATGGAAAAAACGAGCTTCCATTTTGCGCAGCACGCGCCTACATAGGAAATAATGAATATGCACGCGCAAAAGACGCGATATGTGAACGGCCCCTTACTCAGTTCTCATGTGTCGAAAGCCAAGCACTACTTGATGAGTATTAACACTATGAAGTGTTGTATAGTTACTGCAGTGTAGTCATATTTGCTTCACAGTAAGTGTCCATTAATGTGTCCACACTTGTCCGCGAGCACAGCATAGCAACCATGTGTATACCATTAGTAAGTATGTGTCTTACTAGTTACCATAAATAAGTGCATATATATACTAGGGGTGGCACGGTTCACAAAACCCACGGTTCGGTTCGTATCACGGTTTTAGGGTCACGGTTTTCGGTTCTGTACGGTTCTTGTTGTTATTTTTTCTTTTAATCTTTAACACTCCAGAAATTTCCTTCAGCATATGATATATAGCTTATTAGCTCAATTATCCACAATTTAGGATGCAGTATGAACATTTTTGTAATGTAATCGTGAACTAACTGAATTTGACTTGACTTTAAGCACATTATTGTGACCATCTCTGAGTAAAAGCTGGTGAGATTTTGATACAGCGAGAGAGAAGACATTGATGATGACATGCTTTTCCTTTGTTTGGCATAAAAAAGAGCATGTGTGTTGTTATCTCTACAGGAACTTGTGCCTTTTTAGCACACAAAGATTGAAATTAACTTGCATTTATCAAACTGCCAATATTTTAAAAGACAAAGAGAGGAACTCTTAAAGCTCTGTCTTTTAAACAAGTCAAAATATTTTAAAGGTAAATATATAATATAATGTAATAACATAAACATCCCCAATGCTTTAGTTTTCACTGAGAGGTTTCTTTTCCTAACCGGCTCTCTCCTGTTTGTGTTTATCGATCATTGGCGTGATGTCTTCTCAAATGAACTGTCATATTAGAAGTGTTTCTTTAGCATATTGGATGCAATGCTTGCACACAGTCGCAGTTCAATCTACTGTTTTATTTTCCGTTGTCATCGTAAGTAACATGAAATCTAAAATGTTCCCACACACCGGATTTGAACGACACGGGCGCATCCGCCTTCATTAGGGGCCGTTCACATATCGCGCCTAAAAAAGCGTGGAAAGCGCGGCCGCGTTGCTTCCATTTTGAGCGCGCCTACATAGGAAATCATGAATATGCGCGTGCAAAAGATGCGATATGTGAACGGCCCCTTACTCCACTTTTACTGTCTGTATGTATGTTCGCGCGAAACTGTCTGAATACGGGGCTACATCGCGCATGCGTTGAACCGTGCGACGCACACACGAACCGAACCGAGACAAGCGAACCAAACGGTTCGAACGGTTTTTCATGTACCGTGCCACCCCTAGTATTTACGTACTCTTGTCTATAGATACAATGTAGTTACCATGAAAGTACAGCAGTGTTTCTCATTAGTTTCCAAGGTTACACTCTTTTACCTGTATGTACAACATAATTACCGTATATGTACCAGGAAAGTACACATACTGTAAAATAAAGTGCTACTAAAGTTTGTTCTTTGTTTACTAAAAGTGCTTATCGTCCTGTAAAGCCATTAATTTAAAATGGCCCAAGCTTTTTTTTTTTGTTCTTTGTATCTGAAATTGCCTATTTATCTGAAAAGTGATTCATTAGTCAAAAGAAGGATCTTCATTCTGTTTCATTGTGGAGATAAATGGTACGACTCCATAATAACAACAATAACCGCAGTAGGTCGACAGTAATGAAGCCTTTGTAGAATAATCATTGATTACCGCTGGAATTAATCACACCGCTGGAGCTCCATAGGTGGCCACATGAGAATGGATTATAGTAGAAACTCTGGGTGAATGCCATGCACCACATAAAATATACGTTTGTTAGAAAATGGATTGCAGCTTAAAACGTACATGCGTTAACATAAACGCATTTTATCTGTATAGCTTCATCTGCTTTTTGAGATGACCGAAATCTTATATATTACCCTGCGAGCCATTTGCAAAAGGAAGTCAAATGTTATTTAATGAGTGTTTTGATTAAGCACTGATGAAAATCACTTTATGATGATCTGAGGTTTCACTGTGCACTGTTGCTTTGCATATTCATGACACGTGTTCAGTGAACTTTTGCACTAGCGTGCTTTAAGTTATGGCACCATGTTGTTTGTGTTTGTTCCCTCATCACGTCCTGATAGTGTAATTTTTAGGCCTTGTGGATATTTATTTTCATCTTCTTTCTGTGCTTTGTTTTAGTCTGGTTAAATTTTGATGTTTGCCTTGGTATCAGCTCAAAAAAATTGGTTCTTGTGTTTCTTTTCACCAAACATTGGGTATGTGTAATTGCACTTAATCTAAATTGTGAATTCGAAAATTTGGTCTATATACGTCACCAAAAGTAAAAAAAAATTTATATCTAAAAAAAAGTGTTTCTCTGGTGTATTTTTATGCACAAATATTGATGTTTGAAGCCGAAACGGCTAATATTTTAAGATCTATACGGCCAATTTAATTTGGATTATTTGGCTTTTTACCATCATTCAGATTTTTGTACATATTTATTTTTAATTCATCTATGCATTTATTTAATTATTAGATTTTTTTTTTTGACCCTGTAATCTTTAATCAAAACATGACGTCTATGAAGCATGCATGCAAAAATAAAATAATAATGTATAAATAAAAAAGACATTTCTTGTTCAAAATAGTCTTTCATGCAGAAATGAAAGTACTAAAATTAGTCTCAAATTCCATTTCATGTAAACAGTCGAACCACTGAACAAATATAACTGGGTTATTGCATAAAGCATTTACGAATAAATCAGTGTTCGAGAGAACAAAATCGTAAAAATATCAGTAATAAAAATGTAAGATGCTTCGATCGGCTCTTTTGTCCTCCATTATAAATAACAGTTGTGACGAAACTCAATAAACAATCGCGTGAGACGCTTCTGGAGGGAATTAAACCGAATTATTCTGATGACTCAAACCAACATTTGAGATGCTGCGATGTGATTGGTCCGCTGTTTAGCCAATCACAGCCTCTGTTGAGGCAAAGTCACATGAGCTTGTTTAATGGACTAATGTTTCCGTCATAATTTATGCACATAGATATTGGATATATATAAAAAATCCACCTCAATTGAGCGCATATGTGCATTTTTAGAATTTATGCACATCTTGGAGTCTCCGTTCATCCCAAAATTTGCATAAAAATAGACGGATCGATGCTCAGTTTCTTTCTTTTTGTTTTGACAGTTTCATACCTCATTTTTACCTTTTGCACTTGCATCCATAGATTAATGAGAATCTCGAAAAATCCGATATTAGCAATCGTATCCCTGTTTGATTTCAAGCTGAACAACAGAATTCTGTCAAAAAACACTAGGAAACGTGCTTTGATGATGGTTAAGGTTTGTGTACTCGCTTTTTACCCTGAAATGAACAGAGACGTGCCTTCAGGAGTTGCGGCTTCACTCGATTGCTCCTCTTTAGCTGCTGTAAAGAGCTTGGATGTGTTGTTATTCTGTGTAAAATGGTCTTTCATGAGGATAAAGGGACGCAGAAGACAGAGATGTCGCACCAAAACAAGACTCAATCTCACGAGGCGCTCGACGGAGGCGAAGCTTCAAACGCAATCTCTCAGCGCTCATGGACTAACTAATGCCGCCCAATATGTTCACACTCATTCCTTAAGGATGTGGATCCGTCTCGATCTCTCTCCATCTGTCTCTCTTTCTCTGTTTTCCCAAAGGAAATGTTATTGCTCAGAAGTTGCTCTTTCATAGCTCAAAAAAAAAAAGAAAAGACCAGCATATGTTGAGTTTTGGATGCTGGCCAGCGAATCGTTCTTGCGGTTCTGGTTCTTTCAGGTATCAACTCAGTCATTTCTTTTGAGAAATGAAAATATAAACGAGCTTGGAGCAAAGTTAGGATGGGAAATGTTTGAGTTCATATGGAGATTTCTACGGTCTTTTAGTCACCGTTTGCTCTCCGGCTACTCTCAGAGAGTCGAATCTCTTTTGTGAGGCTTTCTCTTTTTATTTCATTATCCTCATACATCATTTTATTATTTAATACTATTAAGTACGTTTCTGTAGAGGATCGGAGCACTCAACGTGAAGTGATTACATGTATAAAAATTAAATAAATCAAAAATTGAATGTAGAAATTTATTTTAAAATAATTAATTCAAATAAAATGCGTCCATTTATTTTCTAGCATTCCATTAAAATGCAGCCATTATTCTTATTCCGTTTCATTTTCAGTACTTTTGTCCTTCCTGGGTTTTTTTTCGTTCAAATCACCTTTCTTTGGTTTTGCCTTTGACATTCACAAGTAATTGCCCTTTGCAAATTATGATAAAACATTCATCGAATTCAGTAGTGATGGAGTTTCACGCCGCTTGCGAGCATATGTGGCGTGTGTCCGTAAACTAAGTTAATGATGTTTGTCTAGGAAGGAGTAATGATGCTTGCTTTATATCAGACGCACATGTTTATTGTGTTCCTGGAACGGCTGTGGCTAATGATTGAGCGCTGACGGTGTTATCGAAAGCGCTGAGGCATTTGCACACATTGTCCAGTGAAGAAGTGTTTGCTAAACAGAGGTAACTTAGGTTACTTCAAAAATGTATTTCACTACAGATTACAAAATACATGCTTTAAAAAGTCATTTGTAACGTATTTCGTTACATTACTCAAGTTTAGTAACTTCATCTAAATACTTTAGAATACTTTGGAATACTAATAAGTGTGGAACAAACACAAAAAAAGTTTTTATCTCACTTTTTTTCTCAGAATTCCGTGATATAAAGTTGCAATTGTGAGTCATAAACTCTCAATTTTGAGACAAAGTGTCAGAATTGAAAGAAAAGAAGTCAGAAATGAGATATAAACTCGCAATTTTCCAGAAAAAAGTCTGAATTGTGAGATATAAACTTGCAATTTCAAGAAAAAAAATCTGAATATCAAGTTTTTATCACGCAATTCTGACTTTATAACTTGCAATCGTGAGTTTATATCTTGTAATTGCAGGGAAAAGTAACCGCAAAAGTCAGAATTGTGAGATAAAAATTCACAATTATCTTTTTTTTTTTACCTTTTTCACTGTATCGAAAAACATGAAAACAGCTGTGGATCATCCAGGTAATGTCATGTCAGTTGAGATTCAAGGATATGCAAAGTTTTGAATGGGGCAATTTTTATAAATTCAGTCATCTGTTATGTGAAATAGCTTATTCAGGACACTAATAAATAAAAATATAATTTTCATGATCCCTCTTATTTTGTTAAAACTGTGCCTCTAGCCATTGACTGTGAAGCAAGTTTTGGCAGAAACCCCATTGATTACTTTACTACATTTCCCATGATCCTCCAGTCAGCTACTGTTAGAGTGCTACACTCTTAGGGTATGTTTACCTAAAATCGGAAAAGTTTTCCCTTTGCGTTTTTCACGTACAGACGACAACGTTGTCTAAACCAGTGGTTCCCAAACCTGTCCTGAAGGACCGCCAGCACTGCACATTTTTTATGTTGCCCTTATCTGACACACCTACTTCAGGTCTTGCAGTCTCTACTAATGAGCCGATGAGTTGAATCAGGTGTGTTAGATGAGAGAGACATCCAAAACGTGCAGTGCTGGTGGTCCTCCAGGACAGGTTTGGGAACCACTGGTCTAAACGATCCCCGTTCACACAGATCCGTGAAAACGACTAAAAACGCCGTATTCTGCTGCCCCGCCAGTAGATGGCGCTGTCACTTTGTAAAGAAACTACACGCCTATAGACTGAACACGGAATATGCATTCATTAGTTTGATGAGGATGAGGATGTAATGATTCATTAGTCACTGAACTGTGTTTTTTTGCACTGATTGGTCATGAGTTCATTTTATATAATTTTGAGCCCGATGAAGTTCATGGGACCAAAACAATGCGATAAATAAAGAAAATGTTATACTTTTATTATATTATACTTTTAATAAGTATTGATAGTGTGCAGGACTTTCTTTAGATTTTAAACATTTGCACTTTAAAATCTGTTCTCAAAAGTTTTCAGGCGCCCAAAACATTGTTGTCATATAAATGAATGGCCAAAAGACATTAAAAAAAAGCGGTGTTGTGTAAACAACCCCTTAAAGAGGATATATTACACGCTTTTCCAAAGTCTTGATGTTGTTTTTGGGCTCTACTAGATTGAATGTTGATTATTTTCCTCATTGTTCAGCTCCTCTCTTCCCAGTCTGTCAGTAACGCTCTGTTTACTTCCTGTCTCTATGAAGCCCCTCCTTCTGAGAAGCACACTGTGCTCTGATTGGTCGGCTGGAGCGGTGTGTTGTGATTGGTGTTTGGGACATGCCCCGCCCCTTACCATAACCGCCAGTTTCAACACACTACTAACTAACTCAACCAGGCCCCGCCCCTTTATTCTGCTCATGAATTATTTAAATGAGGAATATTGTGAAGATGGAGGGAGTTCAGAAACACTGATATAGAGAAGAACTCCTGCTGGAGGGACTTTTTCATGCACAAACAACAACAATACACACTCTTTCATAGTATATGAAAGCTTGATCAGATTAGCTATTAAGTAATTGTTCGAATCACATTTACCTTTTTTGTTTTTGTTGATTCCATTGACGTTCAGAAATAATTGCTTTGCTAAAAAATTGGATTTGTGCATTTCAGCCCAGCTGTACGTATCTGAAAGCATGATCAAATTAGAGCCAAAATGAATTAAACACAAGACACGTTGTGAGACTGAAAATGAAGTTGCATGGACATGATAGATCTCTCTTATGCATTTTACGTCGTTTCTCTCAAAATCCAATTATGAAACCAGGATGCATTGATTGAATCATGCGTATGTGTGTATCATATAGTTACATATAGTTTTAAACATCTTTGTACATAGTCATTGCATCTCCAGTTTGCATGCTTGATTGTTGTATAATAAGGTGTAAGAGAGCTTATTAACTGTGTGCAAATACTCAATTTTCAGTCCCACAGCTGACCCGCCTCTTAACCGCATCGAGTCCCCCGCTTTCAGACGAATCTCTGCAGGCGCATCCACGGACGCATCGCTGGCGTCCTAATCCAGCCGTTTACAGTTTCAAAGGCGAGCACGGCTCTCCGCGGCCTCTCTAAGTGATGCAAGCAGCCACCAAAGCGGAGGAGAGAGCCAAAGAGCACATAATGAAAGCAAAGACGGACGAGAGTTGCAGGGCTGTGGTCCCCGGAGGACTGCAGATCCAGTGCGTTTGGTCCTTTGGTCGCTGCTTTGAAGTTGCAGTGATGTGTAATAAGGACTATGGGGAGATGGCCTGGTCTTCAGGTCCTCAGCAGAGCAGAGATAGAGGAAAATGTCTAAATACAAAGGCGCCAGTGGGCGGAAAGCTATAAATGAGCTGGAAAGAAAGATTTTATATTATTATTATTATTATTATTTTTATATATAGGAGTTGTTACGGAAAGTTCCTTTATGCTTGTTGATTAGATACGAGCATGTTTGTAAGCTGTTTCTTAAAGACTGTGATCATCTCAGCAGCTCAGGTGTATAATAAATATAATAAATAAATAAATAGGCCTAGTTATTGTTTTAGTTGTTTTTGATCCTTGTAACCTCAAAGGATTAGTTCACCTTCAAATGAAAATTACCCAAAGCTTTACTCACCCTCAAGTCATCCTCTGTGTTTATGACTTTCTTGTCTTTCTAACGAAGACAATCTGAGAAATATTAATAAATATCCTGACACATCCGAGCTTTGAATTGGTAGTAATGCGCTTCCAAACGAGTATTACGCCCTTTTTCAAAGTCTTGATGTTGTCTTTGGGCTCTACTAGATTGAATGTTGATTATTCCCCATTTTTCAGCTTACTTCCTTTCTCTATGAAGCCCCTCCTTCTGAAAAGCACACTGTGCTCTGATTGGTCGGCTGGAGCGGTGTGTTGTGATTGGTGTTTGGGAAATGCCCCGCCCCTTACAATAACTGACAGTTTCAACACACTACTAACTAACTCAACCAGGCCCCGCCCCTTTATTCAGCTCATGAATTATTTAAATGAGGAATGTTGTGAAGATGGAGGGAGTTCAGAAACACTGATATAGAGAAGAACTGCAACTTTGCTGAGCTTTTTCATGATCAAACATTTGCATGAAAAGCTTTACTCACCCTCAAGCCATCCTCGGTGTATATGACTTTCTTTTTTCTAACATAGATGATCTGAGAAATATTAATAAATATCCTGACGCATCTGAGATTTATAATGGCAGTAATGCGCTACCAAACGAGTATGAGCTGAAGAAAGTGTCTCCGTTCACATCCATCCATCATAAACATATTCCACGCGGCTCCGGAGGGTTAATAAAGGGATTCTGGGCACACGTTTTGAATGGGTGTTGAATACAACAAACTGTGAGTCGCGGGTACTTCTGCGTCTACTTAGCTTGAATATTTAAGTTGGCAAAGCTTAAAAGGGACCTATAATGCCAATTTTCACGTGATGTAATATCAGTCTCTGGTGTGTCTGTGAAGTTTCAGCTCAAAATCCCCCACAGATCATTTATTATATCTTGTCAAATTTGCCCACATTTGGGTGTGAGGAAAAACACGCCATTTTTGTGTGTTCCTTTAAATGCAAATGAGCTGCAGCTCCAGAAGAGGGCGGAGCTTTAACAGCTCAACAACAACAAAGCTGGAGAATCTCACGCAGACAAAATGAGGAAAGTGTTCAAACTGATGGAGAGACTCAGGAAGAAGTTTCTGAACGGTTAGTGGATAAATTGATGTAGTTGCTGTGGAGTTGATCAACTCATCACTAGCACGTGTCGTCACGTTCATCTTTTTTCCTTGAATCCACCCTCGTTTGTGAAGCGGTCCGGCGTAAAATGACGGCATCAACAACACTCGACTACAACAACTCTTCCTCTTCTCTAAAGCAGACCAACATGGCCCCGCCCCCTTTGATGAGTGTTCTCGGGGGCGGGGTTTATGCAAATTTTCGGGTTAGTGAACCTGGTAAGAAAAATTGATTTGAGTGGACTTCAATTCTAGGAACTTTAATTGTGTAAAAAAGTTAGTCTCGAATATCTTCTTCCACTGTTTATTGTTGTCCCTCAATAACCCGTGATAGTTTTTACGGCTGCTTTCACATTCAGGGGTCATTAGGAGAGATTTCCGGTCTACGTCCCTATGTAACTCCATCCGTGTTGACGTCCCAGCTCTCTGTAAACTAACCCGAGGTCATTGTTTTGTTTATGCGTAACTGGTCAAGGCCAAAGCAGCGGTAAGGAAGGACTGCGTAGGTGATCGTCCTATCGGCACCGGTTAAAAGCAACGAGTAACCTGAGCCCGGTCTGGCTGGACTCGATTGAATAACCCTTGGTGTTCTCCTTCAAGACAATAACAAGAAAGATGATGTGACCGCACAGGTCGCGTGGCCTCGGGCTAGAGTTAGTAAGCAAAGTAAATCCTTCAACATGGCTCTTCCTAAACCCTTAAAACTCAGGTGTAGCCACTGGGAACGGAGCTCTCTAGCTGCAAGGAGGCACAATCCACAGATTAATTGGCCGACCCGCGGTGCTAGGCGGCTTCATTTAGAGCAGTCATGCTACATAAACTCCACTATGAACAAGCTGTTCCCTCAAGGGCCGAAGCAACCTCCAGCACAGTCCCGAAATAACACAGTTCTCGCTGCCGTCCCACGATATTCACCACGGATAATACCCGCATCCCCAGAAGCCTCAATAACCATCACGCAATGGACAATAAGCCTTCCTCGCCAGCGTTGTCTTTGTTTTCCTCACCTTTATGGGGTCAGTTTGTGGGATATTTTCTATTTTCTCTCTCTCTTCTTTGCTTATCAGCCTCCGTTGGTTCCTTTATCCCGAGGATTGACCCCGGGGTGTTGTGGCTCGTTTCAGACTCCCTTCCCAAATCGCCAGATTTGTGTTTTTCACTGTAGACGGCAGCCACACACACGCAGACACACATGCTTTCTGGCCAACTGAAAGGGCAGAGAACAAGATAAAGGCTCGAATTTGAGTATGAAAGACTTGACAATAGTAATAATCTCCGCTGCCCAAGACCTTGCCGTGGTTTTTCCGTTTATTCCCAGCTGATCAGATTAGCTGCTATTAGCATCCTTTTCATTATCTAAAGCCTCAAATCCGCTCCGTGATTCAGGAGGATCAAATCAACACAAGACGCTCAGCAAATAACAATGATCGCCAAACAGAGGCAGGCCGTTGTGTTGGGATTAGGGAACGAGAGGTTTACGGACACTTCCACGATAATTTGTGGCAATAAAAGTGCACGTCAGATGCCACAGAAGTTGGAAACGCTTCTGCAAGAGATCTGTACGACCGAAAAACATGAATGCGTGGGCTTCATAGTGTGTTGAAGCTCGTAAGGTTGAGTTCATTGAGCTCCACTTGACAATGATCTCCAATAACTTGACATTCTGCAGAGAAGTGGATAAATGAAAGCCTTCTATGATGCACTTTATCTTCCCAACATCGTGCTGTGGAAATATATATATATATATATATATACACACAAAACAACAGCTATAACAAATGGAAGTTGTTTTAGTACTTTACAACAAACATTTAATTCAAAATAGGTAATATGTATGAACAAACAAACAAATAAACAAACAAATGGGAAAGATTGCAACCCTCAAAACAGCGCCTATAACAATGGAAGTATTTTTTATTGAAGCCAAAGTATGTGATTAGAAATAGGTAACAAGTATTTAATTTGAAAAATATACAAAATTAAAATAATTATATATATATATATAAAATTATAAATATATTATATATAATTTTTTTTTAATCACATACTTTGGCTTCAATAAAAAATACTTCCATTGTTATAGGCGCTGTTTTGAGGGTTGCAATCTTTCCCATTTGTTTGTTTATTTCTTTGTTTGTTCATACATATTACCTATTTTGAATTAAATACTTGTTGTCGCCTCTGCTTTCCTCGTGTTGTTTACTATGTTCGCATTCTGTGTCGTTTATTCGCCTGCACAGGCGTTCACTATTCTAGGGTGTGTGTGTGTTTAGATTAAAAGAGCACATTAGATAGAAGAGAAGTCGTCTAGTGTAGGAAATGTGAATGCACCATCACAAGAACACATTACGTTTGGCAGGTTGTTAAAGAACACGACGTGAGGTAGATGCAGAAGCCTCATAGAATATTCAATGAGGGATGCGTGATTTCGTTGTCTCTGCACAACAAGATTCAGTCCTACATTGTTTTCGTTTCCAAATGCAATGTATAAAATGGTTCTTTTGGTGATTAGTAGATTTACAGTAAACTCTTCACATCATCAGATCTCAGTCCATACCCTCCGTACCTCAGCTACCCGCTGGGACTCCTCTTTTCTCCGACTCACGAGCCACATGATGATTCAGCAGAAGTGCATGTAAAACAGCCACGAGCCCCAAACAACCTCATTTATCCACTTCTCATTGCTGCTTCTAGAGCAGCACCATTCATCCACATCTCATCTGCTCTTCATTCGCTTATACATAGGCATGAATTAATCATTCTCATTGGTTAATGTTTTACTTGCAGTAAACATGCCACCGTCTTATGCTCACTTGTAATAAATGACATGTGGAAAAAGTCACTAGTAGTTTTCTGTTCCCTAAAGGAGTGAGCTTGGCTGAATTTTTCAGTGGTTGAAATGGATATCTGTGCAGTAGAATGGCTCACGAGCAGGCAGGGCTTTATCCTTCCTAAATTTCCACCCAGCTCCCCTAAAAATTTGCTATTAACTCTGTAAAGGCCAATTCACACCGCGCCAACCAACGCCAACCAACACGTGTGTTGGAGTTTGTTGGACCGGTGTGATACCCCTGTTGGCGTCTGTTGGAGTTGGTCAGAGTCTGTTTTCACCCGACTGAACATGTTTAATCGGCGTTTGTTGGGTCGTGGAGTGTCTGATCAGTGTGGGATGGTTTTCCAACAAACTCTGACGTAATCTGACATGGCCGCGAACCGTTGCCATGACGATGAGGCAAGTCCCTAGCATCCCTGCGGTTTGATCGCGCCGCGCTTCACGCACACACAGCAAAGCGCTGCATCGCAGTTTGTTCATTGTAAAAATAAAATACAGTCAAAACATATAAAAGTTACAAAACTCAATTTAAATAGTCTTTAGTGTAATCCGTGCCGTTCAGCAGAATCTGCTCCTCTGTGGTGATGCCATTTTTACTCATGTGAAGAGGATTATTTTTTCCTATAAATACTGGAACGCGCGCGTGAAGGACTTTACATAATAAATATTAAGTAGCCTATAGCATCCAAATACTTTGCGAAATGGAAATATTTGGATTCGTGCCAAAAGAGCGAGGTATACGCGTGAGAGCAACGCAGGTTTAACCTAAATAATTTTTAAATGAATTCATTTTGGCTTGTTTAGCTACAAATGGTTGTATAGGCCTTTAATTGGTCGCGCTAAAAGAAGTTTAAAAACCGGTGAAAGCCGTACAACCCCAACGCAAGTCATCAGATAGATGGCTAGCGCTTCAGATTTCAGGTTAGAATATTGATGTTTGCCTCAATACTTTGAAACAATGAAAATATATATGATACTGTATTATTAATCTAATAAACTTGCCTGAAAATATTGTTAACATGGTTACACGTATGTAGTTGTCGATCTCAATTTTTCCCAGTCAGACTCGTTTGTCGGTGTTTGTTGGTTCAGTGTGAACACGACAGTTATTTTTCATAACAGTCTAAATCCAACGGCCAACTTGTTTGTTGTCGTTTGTTGGCGTTGGTTGGTGCAGTGTGAATTGGCCTTAATATGTACACTAATTCACCTCATTCCCGTTTAAAACTCAAATGAAACCAGCGACAGGCTTCGGTGCATCGCCGTATTTTAGTCTGCGTTATTCAGCATGTTCTCCAAACCGTAATGGCACAACGTGTGTGCATTTATTGATGGATTATCATATCTGTGTAGTTCTTTGTCATAAATACAGTTTACATCATATGATGCGGGAGCAATCCACTGTAAAATCTAGTTATTTATTCATTTTATGAAATTCCTTTCATCTAAATGGCATGAGACTTTTCCTACTCTTACTACACGTCATACTTCAGCGCAATAAAATTGCTAAGATGTATTATAATATAAATTTATATTAAATCCAAAAGCAAAACATGCGAAAAGAACTATAAAAGGGGATGGAAATGTCAAACGAGCGAATGAGTGGTCCTCTGCTGCCATCTACTGGTCATTTCATGTCATTTTCATGTTACAAGTGTTTGTTTTGCACCAGGTGACAGAAATCCTTCATTAAAGGATGGCACATTTTCCATGTTGTCTCCAAGATTGAAAATGTGAAATGTAGATCTTCTTTAAAAACTTTACTGCACAAATGTAGAGTAAAGAAAATAATAGTGTGTAAAACATTACATGTGTTGGAAAATAGTATCTTACCCACATATCGCCAATCTAGACAATTACTGTAAATTGAAGTTTGTCTATATATTATTAATTAATATTAGCTGATTATTTTAAATGATAGAAATTAATTCAGTATTTATGCATTGACTTGATTAGAACCTACCCTAGTATACAAACAATATAATAAATTATTGTTTTTTTTTTTAAATCACACCTTTATTGAAAAATATTGAAATCCTAGAATCACCTCTGCTTATATATATATATATATATATATTTATACATAACTAATGATTGTTATACTGTCGAGTCCCATCCCGATTCTTTTCCACCGGCTGTGAGGTGAAGACCACACGTCCCAAGATTCCTCGCTCAAACTCGGCGTCATCAAGCTACGCCTTTGTTTTGAATGGGCGACCTCTAGTGGACGAAAATGTACATATTGCAGCTTTAATGCCAGGAGTCACTCTGACTATTCTCCTTACATCATTATTTATAATCATCTAATATATCTACACTAAAGAGTGGCTTCCTTGTGTTCATGTGAAGAACACACGAGGGTCATGATTGCTTGGCATATGAATATAAAATAAACTAATAAAGTGTAAGCTATATTAATTTAAAAAGATTTTTTAAAGAATATTTTTGAACCCATTTTCTCAATATTTCAAAGCATGTTCACTAAGATCTAAATAATTAGTATTGATTATTCGCAATATTTGCATGCGCTACATTGTTTCAGCACTCATCTGTACTGAACATGGCATAGGATTGTGGGATGAAGAGTTCGGGATGTTCAAGAGAGTAATCAGAGTAAAAGAATAATCACCGCCTAATCACTTTTTCAGCCCCGTTCATATTCAAATGAGAGGCAGACAAGAGCAGCACATGCTCATCAGCCCCTTTTGAAGACAAAAAAACAACATATGATTGGAAACACTCATTACGTCTGTCTTACAGCTCATCAGCTCAGACGCGCTGCTGGGAATCGGCGGTAATCTCTGCTGAGAGAATATGCTTAACTCCCAGAAATATCTTAACTTTGTGCTAATGTTGAAAAGCTTCGATTTAAGGAAAACAGAGAGTTTTGCTCTGGTGACGGTTGAGGAAACTCTCTGAAGGGTTTGCTTTGATGGAATCTGTTTAAGTCAGTTGGCAGAGCTTTTAAAACTTTTAAATCTCGTAGTTAGGACGGATAAGGGAATACTGCAGCCAAAAATGAAGAATCTGTCATCATTTACTCTCTGCGCAGGATGTTGGTGCAAATGCGATATAGTGCACGTCTTCTGAAGTCATATCACGCTTTGTGCGATTTAACGTTTCTAAATAAAACCTCGACCGTAGCTCTTAAATTGCATTTAAAAAGAAGAAGAAGATGTTTTATGTCATTGCCATCAAATCTGCTGCATTGTCTCCATGCGGCGGGTGTGAATATGCACATATGTGCAGTAGATTTTCAGTGCATAACGGCTCCAGAAAACATCTGAGTCATAGTCTACTTTTATGGCAAGCCATTTTGACTTTTATTCATTCTCAGGATATGAACTTTTACTAGTTAAAATGTTCATTCTTGATATCAGGAATTCGATTTCCACTAGTAACAGTGGCAATTTTTGATATCAAGAATTATATTTCCACTAGTATAAACTATAATTGTTGATATCTGTAATTGTATTTTCACTAGTGAAATCTCACCATAGGCTGCCATTCAAATTCAATTGTTGATATCAAGAATTCATTTCTTACTAGTTGAAATTCCAGTTTCACACATCAGGAATACAATTCTTACTAGTAAAAATGTTCATTTCTGATATCAGCAATTACATTGTTACTAGTGCAAATGTCTATTCTTGATATCAACAATTGAATTGTTACTAGTAACAATGTTAATTTCTGATATCTGAAAATGAATTCCTGATATCAATATCATTTCTGATATCAACAATTGAATTGTTACTAGTAAAAATATTCATTTCTGATATCTGAAATGAATTCCTGATATCTAAAACGGCTTTCCTACTAGTAACAACCACATTCATGATATCAGAAATGAACATTTTTACTAGTAGAAATTCAATTGTTGATATCAAAAATAGACATTTGTATTAGTAACAATGTAATTGTTGATATCAGAAATTTGCATTTTTACTAGTAAGAATTGTATTCCTGATATCAAGAATTATAGTTCATATCCTGTGAACGAATAAAAGTCAAAACAGCTTGCCATACTACTTTTATAGTCTTCTTATGCTGCTTTTTTTTGTCATTATTGGTGTTTGACAGCTGTTGGTCGCTGTATATTTTCATTTTATGGACAAAGCACTGACATTCATAATTTTGTGTTCCTCGGAAATAAAACGTTTTAATGACAGAATTTCCTTTTTTTTTGGTGAGATATTTAAAATTGGCATGAAGCAGAAGTCGTTTCTTTCCTATCTATGTAATTCGTTTTATTTTTCCCCAAATTCCATTTTTTTTCCTTTTTAATTTTTCTGGATTCCATTTAAATTTTGGTTGAAAATGGTTAAATTAAAATGTATTAATCAAAAAGCTTGCTAATAATTGAAATCATGAAACTTTGAACATTAAAAGTTTATAACAAAAATTACATGTTTGAAATTTTCTCAAATTCCGTTTTATTTTTTACCAAATTCTGTGTTTTCTGTTTTACATTTTCTGGATTCTATGCTTTTTTTTTAATAATCAAAAAGCATGTCTAATTAATAGAATTAACAAAAACAACAATTTATTAATTGAACAATAAAATTCAATTTCTAAAAATCTTTAATTTAATTTCAGAAATTCTATGTAGTGTATTTTAATTTTTCTGGCAACCAAATGAAGGCATAAAATCAAACAACCTTTTATTAAAATTTTGAAATATAATTTATTATTATTGATGTTATCAGTGTTAGCGTTACATTTCCTCAACAATTTCTTCAAGTTAAACCGAACTTTTATTTTGACGGATTGCAGCGAAGACCTTTGAGAGTTTGTGTGTTTATGATTTGAATGAACGAAATGATAAAATGCTCATGTAGTGGCTAAAAAAACATGTATAAGGATAAAACATTTATAATAAACACTGCAATATTTCATTAAAATGAGAATTTTGATTTCATAGTGACTAAAAAGACTCCATAGAATCAAGAACGAGCCTGGCCTTGACCGGCCTCAGAAAAGCCCTCTGAAAACGCTCAGCCGCTTCATTATTTAATCTCCCAGTCTTTGGATTAGTACCATGAAATATCCCATTTCATGCAGAGAAAATAAGCCACAGCACATTCCCCAGCCTTTTAACCTCAAACCCGGTGTGGTTAACCCTCGACGAACAGGCTCGGACCACAGAATCCCTAATCGAAACGTCCTGTGACGCACAATGGGAAGTAGATGCGGTGTCTTTGTTTACTGGACGCCGAGGTGATGCTATCACGGTTAATGCCGTCATTTCAAGGGCTTGGTAAAAGGAGGTTAGGACCTACTTTAAGATCCTCTTGAGAGGTTTTAGTGATAACCTTAGATAATTAGCCTCAGGTCTCGTGCTGCATGTGCGTTTGGGACGGGTCGGTAGATAACGCCACACGTGTTTGCACGAGCGTAAACATATTTATCTCCGGGTGCACCTGGCTGCTACATCCACAGCTGTAGGAGATACATTTCAGTTTGTAAAACCACAGGTATTACCTGAAATATTCCTTTTATCATGTTCTCTGGACATTATCCAGCCCAGTTTCTCTTTGGAAATGTCGCTCTGTCCCTCAAGGAGAATCATGAAGAGACATGAATGTGGCCCATTAGCCTTTATTTTGTGGCTTTTCTCTTTCTGAATGTTTACGTGTTATAATGACACTTTTATTGTATGTGTACTTTTAATTGTAGTTACATAGTGACGTTTACTCGTGTGAGAATGTGGTCATTCAAAAGTTTGCATTCAGTAAGATGGATTTTTTTTTTTAATGCTTTAATTCAGCAAGGATACATTAAATTGGTCAAAAGTGACGGTAACGACATTCATAATGTTGCAAAATATTTCTATTTCGAATGAATGCTGTTATTTTCATCTTTCTATTCATCAAAGAATCCTGATGTATCGGCGGTTTCCACAAAAATGTGAAGAAGTGTTTTCAACATTGATAATAATCAGAAATGTATGGAAGCTTGTTTCCACCTTTAAATAAAAAATAAAAAAAGGTAATTGCGACTTTTTATCTCACAATTCTGACTTTTTTTCTCACAATTGCATCTTATAAAGTTAGAAATGCGAGATATAAACAATTCCTCACAATTGGACATTATAACTATAACATTATAACAATTCTGACTTTATAACTCACAATTCTGACTTTATATCCTGCAATTCTGACTTTATATCCCACAATTCTGACTTTATATCTCACAACTCTGACTTTATAACTTGCAATTCTGACTTTATAACTTGCAATTCTGACTTTATTTCTCGCAATTCTGACTTTATATCTCGCAATTCTGACTTTATAACTCGCAATTCTGACTTTATATCTCGCAATTCTGACTTTATAACTCGCAATTCTGACTTTATAACTCAGAATTCTGACTTTATAACTCACAATTCTGACTTTATATCTCACAATTCTGACTTTATAACTCACAATTCTGACTTTATAACTCAGAATTCTGACTTTATAACTCACAATTCCGACTTTATATCTCGCAATTCCGACTTTATATCTCACAATTCCGACTTTATATCTCACAATTCTGACTTTATAACTCACAATTCTGACTTTATATCCTGCAATTCTGACTTTATATCCCACAATTCTGACTTTATATCTCACAACTCTGACTTTATAACTTGCAATTCTGACTTTATAACTTGCAATTCTGACTTTATTTCTCGCAATTCTGACTTTATATCTCGCAATTCTGACTTTATAACTCGCAATTCTGACTTTATATCTCGCAATTCTGACTTTATAACTCGCAATTCTGACTTTATAACTCAGAATTCTGACTTTATAACTCACAATTCTGACTTTATATCTCACAATTCTGACTTTATAACTCACAATTCTGACTTTATAACTCAGAATTCTGACTTTATAACTCACAATTCCGACTTTATATCTCGCAATTCCGACTTTATATCTCACAATTCCGACTTTATATCTCACAATTCTGACTTTATAACTCACAATTCTGACTTTATATCCTGCAATTCTGACTTTATATCCCACAATTCTGACTTTATATCTCACAACTCTGACTTTATAACTTGCAATTCTGACTTTATTTCTCGCAATTCTGACTTTATATCTCGCAATTCTGACTTTATAACTCGCAATTCTGACTTTATATCTCGCAATTCTGACTTTATAACTCGCAATTCTGACTTTATAACTCAGAATTCTGACTTTATAACTCACAATTCTGACTTTATATCTCACAATTCTGACTTTATAACTCACAATTCTGACTTTATAACTCAGAATTCTGACTTTATAACTCACAATTCCGACTTTATATCTCGCAATTCCGACTTTATATCTCACAATTCCGACTTTATATCTCACAATTCTGACTTTATAACTCACAATTCTGACTTTATATCACATAATTCTGACTTTATATCTCACAATTCTGACTTTATATCTCGCAATTCTGACTTTATAACTCGCAATTCTGACTTTATATCTCGCAATTCTGACTTTATAACTCGCAATTCTGACTTTATAACTCAGAATTCTGACTTTATAACTCACAATTCTGACTTTATAACTCACAATTCTGACTTTATATCTCACAATTCCGACTTTATAACTCACAATTCTGACTTTATAACTCAGAATTCTGACTTTATAACTCACAATTCCGACTTTATATCTCGCAATTCCGACTTTATATCTCACAATTCCGACTTTATATCTCACAATTCTGACTTTATAACTCACAATTCTGACTTTATATCTTGCAATTCCGACTTTATATCTCTCAATTCTGACTTTATATCTCACAATTCCGACTTTATATCTCACAATTCCGACTTTATATTCTGCTATTCCGACTTTATATCTCGCAATTCTGACTTTATAACTCACAATTCCGACTTTATATCTCGCAATTCTGACTTTATATCTCTCAATTCTGACTTTATATCTCACAATTCCGACTTTATATTCTGCAATTCCGACTTTATATCTCGCAATTCCGACTTTATATTCTGCAATTCCGACTTTATATCTCGCAATTCTGACTTTATATCTCACAATTCTGACTTTATAACTCACAATTCTGACTTTATATCTTACAATTCCGACTTTATATCTCTCAATTCTGACTTTATATCTCACAATTCCGACTTTATATCTCACAATTCCGACTTTATATTCTGCTATTCCGACTTTATAACTCACAATTCCGACTTTATATCTCTCAATTCTGACTTTATATCTCACAATTCCGACTTTATATCTCGCAATTCCGACTTTATATCTCGCAATTCTGACTTTATATCTCACAATTCTGACTTTATATCTCTCAATTCTGACTTTATATCTCACAATTCCGACTTTATATTCTGCAATTCCGACTTTATATCTCGCAATTCTGACTTTATATCTCACAATTCTGACTTTATAACTCACAATTCCGACTTTATATCTTGCAATTCCGACTTTATATCTCTCAATTCTGACTTTATATCTCGCAATTCTGACTTTATATCTCACAATTCTGACTTTATAACTCACAATTCCGACTTTATATCTTGCAATTCCGACTTTATATCTCTCAATTCTGACTTTATATCTCACAATTCCGACTTTATATCTCGCAATTCCGACTTTATATTCTGCAATTCCGACTTTATATCTCGCAATTCTGACTTTATATCTCACAATTCTGACTTTATAACTCACAATTCCGACTTTATATCTTGCAATTCCGACTTTATATCTCTCAATTCTGACTTTATATCTCGCAATTCTGACTTTATATCTCACAATTCTGACTTTATAACTCACAATTCCGACTTTATATCTTGCAATTCCGACTTTATATCTCTCAATTCTGACTTTATATCTCACAATTCCGACTTTATATCTTACAATTCCGACTTTATATTCTGCAATTCCGACTTTATATCTCGCAATTCTGACTTTATATCTCACAATTCTGACATCTTAAGTTCGAATTGTGAGATAAAAAGTCGCTCCTTTTTTATTTTTTAACTTCATTGCAGAAACAAGCTTACATAGAAATGTTTCTTGAGCATCAAATCATCACATTAGAATGATGAAGGATCATGTGACACTGAAGACTGGAGTAATGATGCTGAAAATTCAGCATTGATCACTGGATATAAATTACATCTTACTATATATTGCAGTAGAACACAGTTCTTTTAAACTGTAATAATATTTCACAATTTTTACTATTTTTACTGTATTTTTGATGAAATAAATGTAGTGTTGGTGAGCAGAAGAGACTTCTTTCAAAACCGTCAAAAACACTTATGAATGTTATTATGGCACTCCTGGGCTTATAAGGTCAAATATCATTTGCATAGCCCCGCCTCTTCCCTGTGATGTCACACCGCTGCAGTCTCATAGTGTAAAGACAGAGAGGTGTGCGGTGGTGCGTACGATTAATAGCAGCCATTAGCATCGACCTGCAGCTAATGCAATCAGACACTTTCTGTCTCTCGCAAACAAAGCGAGCGCGTTAATAAGACGAGCAGGTTGCTGAATTATCTGAGGAGGACAAGCTGAGAAAATATACTGTGAGAGAAAGCAAAAGGAAACATTTCTGCCACTTTTAAAACCGTGAAGCCAGTTAAATGATTTTCTTTTCCCCTTCCTGCAGCAATTGGCTTCGGTTTAATGGGAAATAATGATTGAAACGAAAGACTGAAAGTGTCTGAGGCTCAACAAAGCCTGTTTTCTAGTGACATTGTTTATTTGTGCAGAAATTACAGTAGTGCTCCATTAGTGTGGTTTTTTCAATAGATGATGTTAATATTTAGTGAGCGCATGTGTGACAATAAATCATCAAACATGACAGCTTTCTCTAGTATGTGTCTGTGGTTATGCACATTTGTGTTCTCTGTCATATAGAAAGCTGTAGTTGCTCCCAAATGTAGTGTTTTTCACTAGAGCTGAGGATATTGCATCAAGCTTACATCATCTGATTGTGTTCGGCGCTGGACTGTATGAAGAAGAGAAAGATTCAGCCGCTGTTTTTCAGAGACATCACATCAGTTCTTATGTTGAACAATATCAGAATAATGACCCCATGATTTCACTTGTTTTTTGTTGCAACTTTTGATTCAACTCCTATTAGCTTATTTTATTAATATTTTGAGTTGGCTTTTATTTTTATATTTTCATTTTTCGTCTTAATTTTAGTTATGTTTTTAACAAATTTATTTTGTCATTTTTATTAGTTTTACGTGTTTACTTTATTAGGTTTGTTTTATTTCAGTTTCAATTTTAGCTCAGTATTTGCTTCAACTTATTTCAGTTAAATTTTTTATTTCTATTTATTTTGTTCTTTATTTTTTCATTTTGTTTAAATTTTTCATCTAATATTTATATTGGATTTTACTTCAGTTTTTTCAATTAGCAAAAATGTTTTTCCAGTTTTATTTTTTTATTTATTAGATTTATTTATAGTCTTTTAAATATTTATTTAAAAGAAAATATATATACTTTATACATCAATTACATTTTTTTTTATTTATTATTAAATGTATTTATTTTTATTTGTATGTATTTTCTTTATTTTCTCATTTTGTTTATTATTTTCATTATCTTTTATTACTATTTTATTTCAGCTCAATCAACACATTTTTAAAAAAAATTTTTTTTTACATTTTAGTTAACAATAACAACCCTGCTGTATGCGAGTGTACTGTTAAAAGTTGACTAAACTAACATTTGGCAGATATATACATTTAATTTACTGTCTCAACCTGCGCTGCGGCGTGAGTGTAACATTCAACGATTAAAAGCATTCTACAATGATAATAGAAGTGATACTAGGATACTGTAGGTGGTTGCCAGGGTGTTGCTAAGGCGTTCTGACTGATTTGAGCATGTTGCTAAGGTATCGTGGATGGTTGCTAGGGGGTTGACCAGGCGTTCTGAGCAGTTTGGATGAGGGTGGATGCCGGTGTGTTGCTAAGATCGTCTGAGCATGCTAATGTCCTGTTGCTAAGGATGTTTTGAGTGATTTTTAGCCTGTTGCCAGGGTATTCCTGGGTGTTTTTTAACTGATCAACAGTCTATCTTTACCAAAGTTAAATGCTTCAGTACCTCTGCCTCAGTAAGCAGCACTTCTAAAAAGAGTGCACTTAATAATGTTAAACAGTGTCTGTTGTTCTGCAATCATTTACACCTGACTCAGAAAACATGACCCGACTGGCACATTTTTAAGTGTGATTTTTCACACGCGTGCTGTGGCCGTCGAGCAGAATCCCTGTTTTTGTTTTGTGCCTCTGCGTTTCAGAGGTGCTGACTCGCCTTGTGCTCACGGATCCAGAGAGATGCCACCGGGGCACGTGGGTAATTGCAGTGGGATGCGCAGAGAGACATTTGCCTTCTGTTGTTGGATGTGTGACAGTGAGGCCTCATGGGAAGGTCACATGCAAACACACACTGACACAATTAACCGCTAAATGCAGCCAAACCGAAACGACTGATGCAGGAGGACAGAAATGAGTCGCTGACTAATGGACATGAACGTTTCATTTAACCACAGGATTTTAAGGTAAAATAATGTTTATTTGCTTTTGACATTTTTTTTTTAAATTAATTTTTATTCTTTTTAAATATTACTATTTAGGTTTATTTTATTTTTATTTCTTTGTTTTTTGTTTTAGTTTATTTATTTCTGTTTTTTATTTTTAGTGCTTATTTCAGTTATTTGCCAAGGGCAACATTTCTATTTTTCGTTTAGTTAATATTTTTATTTTATTTTATTATAGCTTAAGATTTTTTTTTAATTAATTTTAGTTCAATTATCGATAATAACCCTGAATCTGAGACCATATTAAAAAAGAATTTGAAAAAAAAAAAGTTATTAAAGTAAACCGAATTTTTTTTTTAAATAAGTTCCATAAATCAAGCTTCTTACTTGATCTTACGTTTTTGTACGAATTCAGAATCTACACCAATTCGCATAAAATTATGGGATTTTCTCTTTAGATTATCTTGTGTTTTGAACATTTAGCTCCAGTGCTTCTTTAAAGGTGCTGTATGTAATTTGTTTTACTGTAATAAAGCATAAAAATACCATAACATGTTTGCTAAAATTTAGGATTTAATTTAGATTGAATTAGATTTAATTTGTTAGATAGTATTTTGACTCCATTTGGTGAAAAAACATCGTATTACAGTTATTGAAACAAGGAAACGAACCGTGATCGCAGATTCAACGACCTAAAAAGCCTCGACATCCATTTAAAAACTCTTAAAACGCAGATTACATCGTTACACCAGTAGGTGGCGACAAGTGACTGCGCCTGTCATTGAATCATTCATTGAAGAGATTCGTTCAAAAGCACTGATTCATCCAGGAATGAAACAAGTGAAGTCTTTATGAGCGAGTCATTGAATCATTCATTGAAGAGATTCGTTCAAAAGCACTGATTCATCCAGGAATGAAACAAGTGAAGTCTTTATGAGCGAGTCATTGAATCAGTCATTGAAGAGATTCGTTCAAAAGCACTGATTCATCCAGGAATGAAACAAGTGAAGTCTTTATGAGCGAGTCATTGAATCATTCATTGAAGAGATTTGTTCAAAAGCGCTGATTCATCCAGTAATGAAACAAGTGAAGTCTTTATGAGTGAGTCATTGAATCATTCATTGAAGAGATTCGTTCAAAAGCGCTGATTCATCCAATAATGAAACAAGTGAAGTCTGTATGAGTGAGTCATTGAATCATTCATTGAAGAGATTCGTTCAAAAGCGCTGATTCATCCAGTAATGAAACAAGTGAAGTCTTTATGAGTGAGTCATTGAATCATTCATCGAAGAGATTCGTTCAAAAGCGCTGATTCATCCAATAATGAAACAAGTGAAGTCTGTATGAGTGAGTCATTGAATCATTCCCTTCAAACACTTTTTTGTTAAAAAAATAAATAATTATTTCAAATGAAATACACGACTGGCGTATTCCACGCGAAAATCGATCGTGGATAGTGTCATCATCTCGGGGAGATAAAAAGTTTCGCGTAAAAGAAGCCACATTTCCTATTACGTTATAATTACGGACCAATGGTAGTACGAAGGTGTTTGCAGCCGGAGCGAACTTTTCACTTCGACAAGCCGCTTCGACTCCCAAAATGAACTTTGTTTCGGCCTGATTTAGTTCGAAATGACACCATATCAGTCCGATCTTCGATTTCGTTTGAAGTATATCGGGATCTTTAGTCAAAAAAAGGCCAAGATATATTACATCAGGATCGTCAGAATAAACGTGGAAACCACCAGTGAAAATGGACTGCGGTTCATTCGGCTTGGGTAAATGTCAAACCAGACGATATCACGTCTCTGTCGTGTCATTTTAAGTGAAAATGCTTCTCTGTACATCAGAAAATTAATCTCTTTTATGTCCGCATGTGAAACCGCAGTACATTAATGCTTCTGTTCGTATCATACAGGAAGTTTTTCCAGTTTTGTAATTGAAGTAATAAAGTGGCTTAGCATGTCAAATGAAAACTCAATCAACGCAGACGTGCAATTACGAATCTGTGCAGATTGAATCTTTCATGGCATTATGCATTTGTAATTGACCTGCTGTCTGAAAGCGTCGCTTTTCTGAATCACAGCCATTCGTTCTTATGTAACACCTCTTATCTGGTGAGTTTTTGAAAGGTTTCGAGTCATTATTTCATGAGCGAGAGCCTTGGGTCAAATTAACTGCCAATGAAATATATTCACTTCCACATTTGTAAAAACTTAAAAGGACAAGCAGAAATAGTGATTGATTGAGTTGACACGATTGTGAGGTTTACACTTTTACAATAAAGCTTCATTTGATTTAAATTAAAGTGCCATTTCATGCTATAAACGTCAGCAAAGTGCTAAATTATACTAGCAATGTGCTAACAATACGCTAAATCGTGTTAGAAATATGCTAGCAACATGTTAAACCATGGTAGCAATGTGTGAATTCTTGTTACAAAGATGCTATTAATATATGAATTCTAGCTAGAAACATGCTAACAATGTGTTAAATCATGTTAGCAATGTGTTAAATCATGCTAGAAACCTGTTAGCAATGTGCTAATTTATGTTGCAAACATGCTATCAAATTGCTAAAACTTGATAGCAGTGTGTTAATTCATGTTAGCAACAACCTAAAGCATGCTAGCACTGTGTTAAATTATGCTAGCAAAATGCTAAAATATGCTACCAATTTGCTAATTCATGTTGGAAACATGTTAGGAACAATGCTAAAACTTGATAGCAGTGTGTTCATTCATGTTAGCAACAACCTAAAGCATGCTAGCACTGTGTTAAATTATGCTAGCAAAATGCTAAAATATGCTACCAATTTGCTAATTCATGTTGGAAACATGTTAAGAACAATGCTAAAACTTGATAGCAGTGTGTTAATTCATGTTAGCAACAACCTAAAGCATGCTAGCACTGTGTTAAATTATGCTAGAAAAATGCTAAAACACATTAGAACTATGTTAATTCATGTTACAAAGATGCTATCAATATTGATTCCTGGTATAAACATATTAGCAATGTGTTAAATCATGTTAGCAACATGCTAAAACAGGCTAACAATGTGCTAATTCATGTTGGAAACATGTTAGCAACACGTTAAAACTTACTAGCAATGTGTTTATTCATTCTAGCAAAATGTTAAAACATGTTTACAAAGTGCTAATTCATGTTACAAATATGATATAAATATTAATTCATATTAGAAACATGCTAGCAATGTGTTAAATCGTGTTAGCACCATGCTAAAAATTGTTAACAATGTGGTAAATCATATTGAAACAGTTTAGTAACAATACAAAACATATTGGCAAACATGCTAAACCACCCTAGCAACATATCTATCTATCTATCTATCTATCTATCTATCTATCTATCTATTTATCTATCTATCTATCTATCTATCTATCTGTTATGACTGTTTCTTTTGAAAAGTGTTTGTATTGTTCTGTTTTCTTTTTCTATTGCTTTGGTCTGCTCTCTCATAGGTTACCTGTCTGCGTCTGATTGGTCGCCCTATTAAGGTGGAGTCCTATAAGAACTCAAGCTACCAGCAGTCAGGGAGCTCATTGTTGGTGCGAACATGAACGGGTTCGGAGCTCCTGGATTCCCGCTCCGGCCGGCGACCAAACCATTATGACTATCTGTTATACTGAACATTCTTGTCTTGTGAAACTGAGCGTAGGGGTGTCCTGCCTATTTTCTTTGAACTTGTTTGATTTTGTTTTTCATTAGGAAGTTAGGTAAGCCATTTGTATTTTATTTCTACAAACTGATTAGGTTATTTATTTACCTTTTTTCTTTATTAGCACTGTTTGTTTGTTATTTTGGCCTATGGTCACCCTGAAGAGATGCTCTCTAACGTTTCCCCTAAAATATACACAAATAAACTTAACAGTTTACTGTTTATATGAGTAGCATGCTTGTTTGGTCCCCGACCGGAGTGAATGTCTCTTTAATTTATTTTTGGAATCCACGACCAACATTACATTCTTGTTATGCCCCTTTTGGTTCCCTAGACTCGGGGCGTAATACTATCTATCATCTGACCACATCTATCTATCTATCTATCTATCTATCATCTGACCACATCTATCTATCTATCTATCTATCTATCAATCAGTAATTAACAGTAATTATTGCCCAGTAAACAAATGTATTAATGTTATTTGTAACATTATGAAAAATGTTGATAAATGCTGTAAAAATACATTGCTCATTGTTAGTGTCGACAAACGAGACCTTAATGTAAAGCGTTACCTAAAACCTACAGAAGAGTGAAGTCAAGTAAAGGAGGATTAAAAAGTAAACATTCAAAGATTTCTTTAAAATATAAGCCACAGTATAAGACTCATGCATTCATAATGTCTTGGCGATGGGCGTCAAGTAGGTGTTGATGTGCAGAACCAATTGAGGCTTATTGAGAACAAGGGAGCTTAACTTTCAGAGAGATAAAAGACTCTGGCTAAAGACCTGGAGAGAAAACCGTGGCAGTATTCATCAAGCTTTTCTTCACACATTGCTTCTTTAAGATAAAGAACACTGTATTTAGACAGTCTTCATTTACACCGTCTGTTTCTCAGGCCGCGCTCGCAGTGTCACCCGCCGTCTGGAGAAAATGAGTCAGATCTCTCACCTTCAGACTAATTAGACGCAGTATGATGTAAATGAACGAAGTCAAACTCTCCGCTGTAGGCTGCTGTCCAGAGGTTTAGATAAAGAATGCTTTAATTAACACGATGTGACTCTGGATCGATGGGAAATGAGATACGGTGCTAAAAATATTAATTTAGTAACGCATACTGAACATTAGCACAGTAAAGTTAAATTAACGGTCTGTACTATTGAATTAGCGCTGTGTACTGATGTTTTTCTCATCAGCTGCGAGGAGTTTATAATACCTGGAGAAAGATCTTAATAAAACTAATTGTTGTAGTTCCTATGGTGAATATCACATTCATAATCTTTCAAAGTCTGTTTCTAAAAGAAATCATTAGCATCGTTTTATTACCTCGGTAAATGACATCTGCCATCTTGGGGCGCTGCAGCAGATTCAATTAGCCGTGGTGTTTCTCTGTGCGTTTAATACCCAGCAGCCCCTGGTTTGAGACCCTGATGACTGTAAACAGCACCGACACAAACAACAGCGATTACGGCTCTGTAACACACCCAACACACCCTCAGGACGGCTTTAATGACAATCGTGGGAATTTAGTCAAAGGTAGTTTCCTAAAGGTCAGAATTAAGGAATATTCCAGGTCCGGTTCAGTGAAGCTCAGGTGACAAAATTTGACTAATTTTCTTGTTTAAAAAAAGAAGAAAAAAATCAATGTTACAGTGAAGCTTTTACTATGGAAGCAAACATATTTATTGGGGATAAACACAACATATTGTAGCCATTGAAACAAGGAAACGAACTGGGTCTGAGATCTCTACGACCTAAAAAGCCTCGTCATCCATCTAAAAACACTTTCTGACCAGAGGCATATTAAAACACGGATCGTTACAGTGACTGTATTTGTCATTGAATAATTCAATGAAGAGATTCGCTCAAAAGTGCTGATTCATCCAGTAATGAAACAAGTGAAGTCTTTATGAGTGAGTCATTGAATCATTCGCTTCTAACACTTTTTTAAATGAAATAATTCTTTCAAATTGATTAAACATTTTTAAACAGATGGCAGCAGTGTTTCCCAAAGGTTTGAAATATACTTTTCAAATATTATATATATATTTATTTATTTATTTACCTATTTACAGTTAAATTCCACAAGTACACCATTAACATGCTTATGAAATTTTTATGAAATAAAAAATACTTTAATGATGATCGAAATTAAAAATATGTTATGTTATGTATCTTGATATTTCCCATATTTGAAAAGTATATGTCAAACCTATGGGAAGCACTGCTGCCGTCTGTTTGAAAATGTTTAATAATTTTTTTTTTTTTTTTACATATTGCTCCTTTAATCAATTTGAGAGAATTATTTTGTCAAAATAAAAGTGTTTGAAGTGAATGATTCAATGACTCACTCATAAAGACTCTTGTTTAATTACTGGATGAATCAACGCTTTTGAATGAATCACTTCATTGAAAAAAATCAATGTTACAGTGATGCTTTTACTACGTAAGGGGCCAATACTTACAATTTTATAAAAGCACTTAAATTCATTCTTTTGTGAAAATGTGTGTATTATTTGAGCTGTCAAATTGTTTAAATCATAATATTTACAGTTGGTTTAGCGTGTTATGTCATCATGGTAACAAAGTCGAGGTATTGATGAGGTATCTTCTGCTCACCTGCATTTATTTGATCAAAAAATACAGTAAAAACTACAAACATGTATTTAATTACAATAAGAGCCCTCAAAAAGACAAAATTCAGACAAAAACAGTAAATAAGCTCCTCTAGAGAGTTTATTCTAGCGAACTAAGGAACTGCGAGCACTGGATAACTTTCCTGTGGTAAATGTGACGTCATGTGACACATTGTTCACAAGCTGTTGACGTCTTTCTGCGGTTGATGCACAGATTTAAGTGATTCCGTGACACATGATTCATTCCGGTAACTTGTACTGTATCTTTCAACATACCTTCTGATGTTCATGCTGAATGTGGAAGAAAAGACACATTTAAGAGTGGCAAAATGCCATTTATTGTTTGAATGTAGTGATAAAATGAACAGAATTTGAAAGAGGAGACTTTGTTTCTTATCATAAGCAACAAAGCACAAAACTTATGATTATTGGATGGGCTACAAACAAAAAGCACGCAGACCTGGCAACCCTGGCTTTAAGTACGTGCAGGGCTGGGTCGGTTACATTTAAAATGTATTTCACTACAGATTACAAAATGCATGCTTTAAAAAGTAATTTGTAACGTATTTCGTTACATTACTCAAGTTTAGTAACTTAATCTAAATACTTTAGAATACTTTGGAATACTAATAAGTGTGAAACAAACACAAAAAAGGTCATTGCAAGTTTTTATCTCACAATTCTGACTTTTTCCCTCAGAATTGCGTGATATAAAGTTGCAATTGTGAGTTATAAAGTCAGAATTATGAGATATAAACTCACAATATTGAGAAAAGTCAGAATTATGAGATATAAACTCACAATATTGAGAAAAGTCAGAATTATGAGATATAAACTCACAATATTGAGAAAAGTCAAAAATATGAGATATAAACTCACAATATTGAGAAAAGTCAGAATTATGAGATATAAACTCACAATATTGAGAAAAGTCAGAATTATGAGATATAAACTCACATACTAAATTCACAATTGCAAGAAAAAAAGTCAGTATTGCAAGTTTATATCTCCCAAAATACTTTATAACTTGCAATTTTGAGTTTAAATCTCAATGTAAACTCACAATTGTGAGGGAAAAACAAATTGTGAGAAAAAGTTGCAGTGACGAGTGAATTATAAAATGACTCACAAAACATGAAAACAGTCGTGGATCATCAGGTCATGACAGGACAGTTCAGTTGACAGTTGGGCAATTTTTCTATAAATTCAGTCATTTTGTCTTGTTCAGGACAGAACTAAATAAAAATAACAACATTTTTATGATCCTCTTAAAAGTATTAAAATGTTGATGAAACTGAACTCCTCTTTTTCAGACGGTCAGAGTCAGAGAATCACCAATCGCTGTCATTAAAACGCTGTCATTAAAAATGACATTAAAACTCAAAGTAATCACTTTGGTAATCTAAAACACTTTTCAGATGTAACTGTAATCTGATTACCACCCATTTAAAATGTAACTGTAATGAAATACAGTGACTCAAATTTTGTATTTTAAATACGTAAGTTACCTGTATTTCGTTACTCCCCAACCCTGACTACTGGTGACTCAAAGGTCAAATAGAGCCTGTTTTAACATCGCTGTTTTTTATTTTTATTTCATTTCATTCTGAACATATACTGTAGCAGTAAAGTTACCTTAAAGTGCCGTTTCTTTCCTGGTATATGCAACAGAAAAGCATCACGTTGTGAAACGCTTGTTTCTGAAGATAAAGCACACTGTGTAGTGATCCACAGACACTGAAGAGATATCTGCATGAATCATCTGATGCTCTGTCTGTTTACCAGGAATAAAAGATGCAAACAAGCACAGTTTTTATAGCATATCAAAGAACAATATCTGGACTGAATGTATGGCTTGATATGTGCTTTCTAGTTTCATGAAATTCTTGCGCTTGAGAACGGTCGTCAGCTCTATAATCTTAGCGTCCCACTTTTCTAGAGAAAGACGCTGAAAACCGAGGCGCTTAAATTCAGTTGCTCTGTTTCAAAACCTATTGAGCTGCCTACGTAGGCTGCATTTTAACTTAAGACATCATAAGTGTGTTCCCAGCGCGAAGGCTGAAGGTAGGCAGTGTGATTATAGCCTTTGAGAGCTTTTTCTTTTGGCAAAAACTGAGGCAGGGCTAAAAAAACTACTCGTTTCCTCCCCACTTCGCCATTCCAATCTAGTGACAGAGCTGCGATTAGCAGCATGGCGTCTTTCCAGGACTGTCAAGCGTGAGGTAATCCACTTCTTCAGGCTGAGAGATGGATTACAGCGAGACGTGTGTGATTTCAATCAGACAGGACAGAGATGCTGTAGTCTGATGGGCCGTTCAATAATGATCACACGGGCCGGATTGAATGTAAAGCAGCTGTGTGATCGGAGTTGTTTGGGATTCATCTGGGATCCTGACGGAAGGTGGTCTGTGAATCCAGTAACACTCTGAGATCCAGCTGGATGGTGGATTTTGAATTTTATGCATCAGATTTGAATATCGCAATATTACACTCTAAAAATGCTGGGTTAAAAACAGCCCAATGGTTGCTAACTCAACCATTGTTTACAAATGACCGTATTTCTTGCTTAAAATGAACCCAAAGTATTAGGGGTGTGACGAGATCTCGTACCACGAGATCTCGCGAGACTAAAACGTGACGAGATTTCTCGTCGAGGTGAAAAGTTGTCTCGTCGTGCTATCAGTGTGAGGGTGAAATTATTATTGAAGATGCCCCGTTTGTGTGGAAACATTTTGGTTTTCCAGTAGAAATAATAAACGGCGAAAGAATAACACACAAGACACAAACAATATGTAAACATTGTAAGGTCATGTGACAAGAACCAACCGATCAGCTTCGACCTTTCCGTAAAGTGACACTTAAAGTGTTATTTGAATTTTTTATTGATATGTTTATTTTATTTATACTGTTTAATTTATGTTCAATCTGTAGAAAGAAGTTCAGTGAGATTTCTCATGTGAAATTATACAGGGCAGAAAACAATTGGTTGATTTTGTGGCAAAACATTTAGCAGTGTTTGCATGTTGTTTTACTGCAAATAATTCATTAAAATAGAAGTAAAATGACATGCATTACAAGTTGATTTCAAAATGCACCAACATTTTTGCATTTTATGATTTTCAGTTGAATAAAAGACTATTTTCCCTTCATACGTTTCATTATTGAGGATTTCTTAAAAATACTATAAAAATCTCGTCTCGTGAACCCAATCTCGTGTCTCGTCTCGTCTCGTGGGATAGGGGTCTCGTCACACCCCTACAAAGTATGTTAGAAATGAACATTTATTAATATGTTTAATGAATAATTTATTAAATTTCTTGTTAATGACAGACATCACATTTATTACGCTGCTGTCACTTTAAGAGCTGCCGCTGCCGAACACGACGCGGATCTGATCCATCGGTTTCAAAAATTAATACAAAATCTGTTCTAATTTAAAGAGAACAAGTTGACAAAAAGATTGAATCAATATTTGGTAATAAAATAGCAAGTAATTTTCCTGCAGGCCGGTCACTTTTGACCGGGAACACCACAAGCTCAGATAAGTAAGGCCAGCGATCGATCAGTTGCAAAAATAAATTCCAAACCTGTCCTAACTGACAGTAAACACACTGACACAAAGATTAAATACAATCCAATTTGGTAATAAGCATAACAAGCACTTTTTGATGGAGAACATCACGAGTATTATAGGGTTTTCAACACAGCAGTTCAGTTTATTTGAGATTCAACTCATTTAAGACTGATTTTATGGGGATACTCGACAAAACGGGCATTTTCCCATAATTCTGTGTGTTATTGTTTGCTCAAGCGCGATTGAGAACTCGATACTGACGCTTGTATTTCTGTGTCACATGACACGCCATTCACAGACGTTCTCGTTTGTCTTGTGACGCTTGAATGGTTTAATCCTTTTACGCGTCCGGTGTGATTAGCAGAGGTGGGAGTAAGTCACACATGTGCAAGTCACAAGTAAGTCTCAAGTCTTAACCTTCAAGTCTCAAGCAAGTCCAAGTCAATTTTTGTGAGAATCAAGTCAAGTCAAGTCAAGTCGTAGCTTAGGTCAAGCAGGTCAAGCAAGTCACTGGCAAGTCATACAAATATTTGATGATTTAAATGAATTTATATATTAAAATAAGTTAAAAATACAGTAGTTATGGACTATGGGAGTTTTATTTGCATCAAAAAATTGCAATATGCATTCCTACTCAAAAGGTGTACAATAATACAAATTATTATTATTATTAAAAATACAATAAAAATCTAAAAATAAAACTACGTAGCCTTAAATGTAAATGTAACTGAAATTATGCCAAAATAAAAGCATGAAAAGTATTTAGGTACATCTGTTTTGATATGCCTCAAACATTACAGAAGACCATGAAAAAGTATTAAAGATGCACTATGTAGTTTTTTCGTGCACTAGGGGGCGCTAAACACTTCAAAACAATAACAAACGCGTAGATTGATGAGGCAGTGAATATGAGATCATGGAACTTGTCGTCATGTCGATGGATCTAATAATATTTATGGGGAAATAATGTTTATGGATGAGTGAATGCATGTTTTTAACATGACTGTGGTGTGAAGCAGGACGGGCCGAGAATCACGGACGAGATTGATATTGATACTGTTTCACTTGCTCTAACGTTACACTATCATACTAAACTGTTGAAAGTTGTAAAGTTTAGTATGAGTTTGTTGTCTGTAATAGACTTCACAGTGAGCTAGATCATCATTAGATGATCACACTGATGATATTCTAACACTTCGTCATGTTGAGCTTGATAACATTGATTAGTCTTATAGCCTACATTTGCTCACCTCGTCTAATAACGTACAAGAGTCTCTGTCAAGTCAAAGTTTGTCGCAAAACTCTCGCCATCTTGGAAAGGCCACGCCGATATTGATTCTTGTTTTATTTCTCCTTTTGTCCTAGTTTGTTTGCTATGGTCCATAAAGTTTGAACGAAACAACAACAGCGCAGCGCTAGATGTTATGCAGCTGTCCGTGTCTGTTGCCATGGTTACTGTGCAGCACAAGATAAACCAGGAATAACGCAGATATTACGTCACTGACAGGCGCAAGTGAGGGACGGTGCACTATTTAAAATTGTGACTTTCTCTTAATTTACAAATTCTTGGAAATATTTAGGATAGTGGAAGTACACAGCTGAACGAATTATATAACACTGTGCAAGTGTTTTTTTTTGGATATTTAAATATTTAAATTGTTATTTTACATATTTACTTTAAAGAATTCAAGTATAATGGCTTCTATGCCACCAAATGACATTCTTCAAACAGGCATGAACTTCATGGGACATATAAGTTAAGTTAGAGCCTTCCTTTTTAACAGAAGAATAACAACAAGAAAAAAACATTAATAATTGAATCACACAAACCTTGGAGCTGTTTATCAGGTGTGTGTGTGTGTGTGTGTTTACAATATATGTATGTGCATCCCCATAAACTATCCATAGGCTTTTCACTCAATGTCTAACACTGAAGACCAATTATTAGACACTGTACACATGCATAAGTGCTATTGCAAAAAAAGCTGACATTTCCTTATAAACAGTGAATAACCATTTACAATGCATTGCACTAACAAAAAAAAATTAAATGTGATAATTTTACGTTTGTTTTTTGATTATCTTCAATGACAGATGGGTCACTTTAAGAGCTGCCGCACATGACGCGGATCTCACGGTCTAACTGGCCTAACCCCCTCTTTACTCTCATTTAAGACTTTATTTCTCATTCAAGGCTGCTCTAATGAGGATACTCGATAAAACGGACATTTTTGGCATTATTGTGTGAGTAATTGTTCGTTCAAGCGTGACAGAGAACTCGATACTGTTCTTTTTCTCTTTTGGCGCGCTTAAATGGTTTTGCGTGAGATTTTTTTAGAGCGAGATTATATATTGTAATGCTAGCCAAAGGATGACAGAATAAACGGATGTTGTGTTAATTGCGTTTAATATTTTTAACGCGTTAAACTGGAAAAAATAATGCGTTAATGTATTAACATTGACAGCACTGATTTTAACCCAATTTTCTGTTTAACGAACGCAAAACCAATTCAAAGTAAAGTCTTAACATGTCCAAAACGTTAAGTCTATCACAACTAGTATAACCTTTGACTAGCCAAGTGAGCTGAAAACAGCGGGTCTGACTTCATCACTAACAATTTTTTGTGGGATTTGAATTGTCAAATGAAATTTGAAGTGGTGGTGTTTGTATCACATATCTTCATGTTGCAGGCCTTACATACTGCTGTTCTTCTCTTCTTAGCACCGTTTTGCACATCATCCTGGTAACGTTACCCGAACTTAATTATTCTTGGCGTAGCGTCTGTTCAGTCACGTGTCCATGCTCTTACTTTAGATCTCTCTGCTCGCCTGCTGCATCACGTGGTTAGGTTGCGGCGCGTTCAAAAACAGATATTTATTAAACAAAAGACTTTTCGAGTCATTTCACTCAAGCACGAGTCAAGTCTCAAGTCACGAATATCAAGTCAAAGTCAAGTCAAGTCTTTTATTAATATTTGTCAAGCAAGTCTCAAGTCCTAAAATTTGCGACTTAAGTCTGACTCGAGTCAAGTCATGTGACTCGAGTCCCCCACCTCTGGTGATTAGAACGTTCAGTGCATCACGTGATCAAATTCTGGCGCTGATCCGGTGACAGACGAGCTCAGCGCTGTCAATATATCACAAATATACAGTGTTTTCAACCACATAATGTTTATTATAGTTTTCAGACATTTAAATGCACATAAGTACTAACAAATCTATACATTTAGAGTTTGTAAAATACACACTGATGTCTATGGGAGCGGGAATAACAATCATTTCCATAATAATTAGACAGCACGTTTTATTCATATCAGATACACATTGTGTACTCTCTTCTTCTCTCAGTTCACCGGCTCACTTACTTTCATGTATTTCGGGAGAAGGATGAATTCACGTGCTGTAAATCCAACAGATGTGATTCTCTGTACTGCGGTGCAAACTAACATGGCGGCGCCCGTCGCGCGTATATCTCAACTAACGCGATCATTATAAAAGTGTTTAAACAGCAAAACACATCCACTTGCACATATTTGACAATCGGAATATCAGATATTTCATGCTGTAGTCATCAAATTTGTTAATATTTTGAATAAAAAAGGAGAAATTAAATAAAAGCAGATCATCAGTCATACAGCGCTTTTGAGGCTGTCGTGTGTCACGTAACAAGCAATGACGCGTCACC
This sequence comes from Zacco platypus, assembly GCA_038088235.1. NCBI lineage: Eukaryota > Metazoa > Chordata > Actinopteri > Cypriniformes > Xenocyprididae > Zacco > Zacco platypus. Next base: position 1,625,662 of record CM076084.1, on the reverse strand, counting down.
ATGGAAACAGTAAAGTGATACGTTCTAAATAACGGTCGCCTTGAAAAACTCACGCTGGGCGCTCAGCCAGAATATTTTAAACGTACGTGCGAAAGGGTTAAAAACATTTGCGTGAATAAGAGCATGATATTATAATGTAACGCTAGACAAATTATGAAGGAAAAGTGCGTTAATGCATGTGATTAACTTTCGGTTTTATAATTTGGCTTGCGTTACATCATGTGATCACGCTCTTATTCACGCAAATACCACGCTCGTGATTTTGTCAGCACTTATGAAAATGCATTTCTCTTTTAGTTTGTGTTAAAGATCATAACTCCGTAGGGAGGCTGAGTTTAAGGCTTACGTAAGGTCAAATGTTGATAGGAGCCGTTCAGAGCATTAGAAGTCATCTCTCCCTGAGCGGAGCCGTGTTCATACGAGCAAAAGTCTTACCGGTTCAAGGTCAGTCATTCAGGTTCAGCAGAATCTACCCGGTTCACCCGGTCAGTGGGGAGCTCTTCCCCCCTGAGGTTAGCCAAACTCATTTAAATATGGAAATGAAGAGAGACTCGCACATGAATATTTCACCGCCGTTGTGGAATTGCCACGTTGGTTTTGACGCCTGCCAAGAAGAAACAGGAGCGAGAGAAAGACTCCTGTGGAAGTGTTTACAGCGGTTAATGACCTCTATTATGCCAGTGTTATTTTTACTGTCATCATTATCATAACGTCTGCGCGTGCGATTCATTTCAGCGTCTCACCCCCGGGACCGCTGAGCGCTCACCCTTGACACGAGAACAAAACGCGTCAATGATTCAATCCGAGTGTTTTTCTCCACAGTCAAGTCGACAGGCTGTGTCAGCCGAACGAATGCCATGACTTCAGTCTCGCCTTTAGTCTGTCTGATAATGGCAGCAGATGAGTTTGACAGATTGGAGTCATCTTTATTCAGACTTATGGCCAAGAATCGCCCAGTTAGACCTCGTTTAAAGTCAACGTGAAATCGGCTCCATTAATGCATGTTCATGATTCATCACTGGCGTTATGCTACAGAAAAAACTCTATGTTAACCAAAAGTCCGTCGGTGGGAGTTCTTCTCTATATCAGTGTTTCTGAACTCCCTCCATCTTGAGTTTTCTTCACAACATTCCTCATTTAAATAATTCATGAGCAGAATAAAGGGGCGGGGCCTGGTTGAGTTAGTTAGTAGTGTGTTGAAACTGGTGGTTATGGTAAGGGGCGGGACGTTTCCCAAACACCAATCACAACACACCGCTCCAGCCGACCAATCAGAGCACAGTGTGCTTCTCAGAAGGAGGGGCTTCATAGAGACAGGAAGTAAACGGAGCGTTACTGACAGACTGGGAAGAGAGGAGCTGAACAATGAGGAAAATAATCATCATTCAATCTAGTAGAGCCCAAAAACAACATCAAGACCATTTCAAGCAAAGTGGCATTCAGATCTGTCTCCGTTCTGATATATAGCACCCAGTTTTCGCGATCCAATCAAGTCTTTATGGATAAAATGATGGCGGAAAGTGCCGTTTTACTTTTTCCTCATTTAAAATCTTGTTTAATTTGGTAAACATCATTAAAAAGGGTTGTGAACACTTTTCATGTTGACTTAAAAACACAAAAGCACCTTCTTAAAGATATAATTACAATTAATAGATCCAATTAATTAAAGAAATGGCAAGTAGCATTGAATTAAAAGTAAGTAAGAAAGACTGAAATAGCATTTTCTTGTGCAACGTACTGCAATAATCTTTGTTTACAATCATTTCTTACAAAGTTGTTGCAAACATTTATGGAAAACAAAAGAAGATATTTAGAAAAATGTCCATATAATGAAAGTCAATGGGGTCCAGTGTTGTTTTTGACTTCATTGACTTTAATTGTTTGAAAGAAAGTCATACAGGTTAATAAATTGCCCTTTTTTTTGGTGAACTATCCCATTATGAATAATAATTCAAATGGAATTTTTGGACAAATAAATAACAAATAGTAATATTGATAACAGCAATGAAATGTCCTGTCATTTACTGTGAGATGTCAACAGTCCATGTCTTCTGAAGCACAAATGTCAGAGTCACATAAAGCCAGTTAAGAGGAAAGTGAAATCGGTTTTGTCCCTTTGAAATGATAAACACAATAAAACGCCTCCCTCTGCTCATAAAATATGATAGTGAACTGCTAGAAAGTTTTTATAAGTAGAAAAAGTTTGAAGATCAATTCGAGGTCCAATCTAACTGGGCCGTAAAGAAGAATCAAATGCCATGGTGTAAATGTCAGCAGTGGAATTATATAATTCTGCAGTCTTTGTGACTCAATGTTCGCAATGCAATGTGTTTGAGGAGAGTTTCAATGTAAAGATACATCCTATTGATCTCGTCGGGTTGTGAGTGTCGGATCCTGAGCTGGACGTGTTTGTAGGGAATGATTGTCCATCGACTGTCACTTTCAAGGATGTGAGAGGAGAAGAACTGGATGTGCTGCTCACATGAGCCTTAAAAGGGATCTATAATGCCTCTTTCACATGATGTAATATCAGTCTCTGGTGTGTCTGTGAAGTTTCAGCTCAAAATCCCCCACAGATCATTTATTATATCTTGTTAAATTTGCCCCAATTTGGGTGTGAGGAAAAACACGCCGTTTGTGTGTGTTCCTTTAAATGCAAATGAGCTGCTGCTCCAGAAGAGGGCGGAGCTTTAACAGCTCAACAACAACAAAGCTGGAGAATCTCACGCAGACAAAATGAGGAAAGTGTTCAAACTGATGGAGAGACTCAGGAAGAAGTTCAACTTTTAGACGTTTCTGAACGGTTCGTGGATAAATTGATGTAGTTGCTGTGGAGTTGATCAACTCATCACTAGCACGTGTCGTCATCAGTGCAAAACCCGAATGGACGCCCGCTATAAGCGTACCTGTTTGCCAAACAGAGACATTCACACCAGACTAACGTTTATGATTGCTATCAAATGTGGTGAATGGTCTAATACTTTTTACAAAATATCACTCGGACAGAAATGCCGTGAAGGAACGGCGCGAGGCCGGTGGTGCGAGTGATAATGAACGTCAGCTGCGCGCTACACCGGTCTCGTATCTCTCACGGAGGAGCTCCAGAAACATAAAAGAGGAGCAACAACAGTGAAGGACGAGAGAGGACCAGGCCTGGACTTTATGTTGTGTTTATTTCGTTTGTGTGGGCGGCAGTCGCCGTGAGGAACTGCCGCCCTTTTACTTTCGTTTTGTTGTTTGTTTATTTTGGATATTAAAAGTTATGTTTAATATTAGCAGGTTCCCGCCTCCTTCTTGCCGGGTTTCGGCACCAATGTAACACAGTTCGTAAGAACGGGAAGAAGGAGGTGGGAACTTGCGAACATTAAACATAACTTTTAATATACAAAATTAACAAACAACAAAACGAAAGTAAAACAAAATAAAACACAACATAAAGTCCAGGGCTGGTCCTCTCTCATCCTTCACTGTCGTCGCTCCTCTTTTATGCTTCTGGAGCTCCTCCGTGAGAGTCACGAGACCGGTGTAGCGCGCAGCTGACGCTCATTATCACTCGCGTCACTCGTTCCCTCACGGCTCTCGCCCGCCCTGCTCGTCACAGCTCCTTTTTTTAACAATTGTCACGATCAACTTGTAGACTATCCAAGCTAACGAGACGCTAATAGTGTTCAGTGTTCATCTGTGCAGACAACGACAGAACCGTTAGAATGCTTTGCTTGAACGTTTATCATGGCGTTAGAACTGGTACACGGTTGTCGCTTGCGAAAACAAAATGGCGGCGCCGTGGGTGGAAACGTCAGATTTTCATGATATGGACGTGAAAGATCTCAGCAAAGATTGGTGGAAATAATGATGACTGTTTGTCAAGCTTGTTTTACAGTGTAGTTTTAGGGTTTTTTTCTAGTGGTTTTAGTATTTTATGATCTGCTTTTCATTTAAGCATATTTTACAATGTCAAGTGCCATTTTCATGTTTAAAGACTCCAGCTTTGATATTTGACCCCTGTTTGTGACAAAACTATGTTGGACTGACAGGAATTTCTTATGTCAGGAGTGCAAAATCGATTTGTAATTTTTAATATTTTGAATAGAATATCAACAAGCATATGAATTCAGTCACATCTCTCGCATAGCGTCACCAGGGCTCTTAGAAATGGAGAAATATTGATTTATTCTTACATGTTTGCAAAGTATTTCGTCATACAGAATGCTATTTCAATTCATTTCTCGCTGAATTATGCGATCTGAAGAGCTGGAAGAGCGTTCACAGCTTCCTCATCCTGGTTTACGTCAGTTATGATCTCTCATGTGGTGTAGAGCTGTCAATCATCTCACATAATCATATTTCCTGCCCTTCTACGTGTCGCTGTCCCGTTCGCTTCCTCACTCTGAGCTCCGTGAAGAACAAACCCAAAGAAACAGTTCTACACGTGATTCAAGAAGCTAATAAACATTGATTTTCATATCAGTAATGGATGTTTACATTATGTGTAGCGATTAGCTGCGTATAAAAGGCCTAAATAACATATTTCACCGTCATTATATAACTAAAATCCACATTGGATGTTGATCTGAAGTGAAGTGAAGTGAGTTTTGAGTTTTAGTTTTTAAGCTTAGTTTATAATATCCCATTTCTGTTCAGGACCGTAATTTCACTTTAATAAGCGATCAGACGCACCGTTTTCATGAGGAAACTGACGTTGCACGAGTCTGGTAAATTCACAGTGTCGGATCATGAATATTAAAGAGCGTACATATGAAAACACAGCCCTAAGAGTTTGTTCTCGTGTAAAACAAGCTGTCTGACGCCTGAGCTGGACTCAGACAGAGCCAAATCACCTTGTGAACGCTAATCTGACCAGATTGTTTTCCTGTAAGCACATACATAATGGAAATAACTTTGAAAATATTTCAAGATCACGAATACTAGTGCTTTACTATGATTTATTATTGATTGGATATTCATAACACACTAAAATATCTCAGATGTTTCTTCAAATGAGTCAATGTTTGCCATCCAGTAAAGACTATAAAATCATCATTTCATTTTGAGACTTTTGATTGATCTTTAAAAATTCAGTTTCAAGCTGCATGTGAATATTAACTGCATTATTTGTGCCGTCACCTGTTGACATCAGATGTGATGTGTCGCTCCGGGACAGAAAGACCTGACAGATCACGTCAACGCGATGGAGATAAACGAGCGAGAGACGCGGAGAAGTAAAGTGAGACATGGCCGTGAGACCCGTCCTGAACTTCCCCTGACCTTTGCTCTTTCTGGACCGTCTTCAGCTCAAACACAGATAAGATGAGGCTTTATTGATCCCTGAAGGGGAATTCAGGACAGAGACACTACAATTCATTTCTGAGAGCTGAGACCAATCTAGACTGAGAAAGCGGTTCTGCCCTGTTTTATACTTTTCACTGCTGAGTGTAGAACAAAATGATAATAATAATAATAATTTTGCCTAAAAGATTTCAATAGAAAATGCTGAGATACTTCATTATCTTGTTGATATTGTGACCTTTCCTGAGCTTTGAAAGAAAAGCTGGTGAGCCAAAACAGCTTCCTGTTGAGTAAAATAAAATAAAATATTATTAAATGAAATAATTATTATAAAGAAAGAAATATGAATTGAATCCATTTAAAAAAAATAAAATAAAATAAAATAAAGACACTACTACCAATAATAATACATATTTATTAATGATATTAATCATTTATTATTAATAATAATAATAATAATTATTATTATTGCTAAGAGAACATTCTGAGACATTGTTTATACTGTAATGAAACGAGCTTAAGAGCAACTTTAATTAGTTTAATTAGTTTCCTGTTAAGAAAAAAATATTAATAATAATAGTAAATTATTATTTGTATTAATAATAAAATTCTATTATAATTATTCTACTCAAATTTATTGATATCATTATTTCTACCATTTTATTAAGAGAAAATTCTGAGACATTGTTAATCTTTGTTTATCCTTTAATTTTTTATTATTATTATTATTATTATTATTATAAAATACATAATATATTTATTCTATTTTTTATTATTTACTTACACTTAATTTTTATTATGCTTATTTATTTATTTATTATTATTACTATTTTTAATTAGCATTAAATTGTTTATACTTTAATGAAATGAGTTTTGAAAAAGCAACTTGTGAGAAATAAGTTTCCTTTTAAGAAAATATTAGTTATTAATATATAATATTATTAAGATAATATTATTATATAATATATAATATAAAATATTATTTATTTTTTTCTACTAGTTTAGAAATGTCTCAGAAAAGTTTGTTTATCCTTTTAAGAAAAAAAATATTATTTTATTAGTAATAATACATAATAAGTAATAAAATATATATTTATTCAATTTTTTATGTATACTTTATTTTTTATTATGTTTATATATTTATTATCATTATTATTATTATTATTATTATTATTAATAAGCATCAAAAAATATAAATTGAATAATTTTTTAAAAATTGCAATAAAAATTTAATTAAAGACACTACTACTACTACTACTACTAATTATTTATTAAAAATATTCATCATTTATTAATAATAATAATAATAATAATTATTATTATTATTCCTAAGGAATTTAAGAGAAAAATCTGAGACATTGTTTATACTTTAAGGAAATTAGCTTTGAAAGAGCTACCTGTGAGAAAAAATTATAAAAAATTAAAATAATAATAATATTTCAAGAGAACATTCTGAGGCATGGTTAATACTTTAATAAAATGAGCTTTGAAAGAGCAGCTTGTGAGCAAAATGGGTTTTAGTTCTGCGGAGGTCGTCGTCTTCCAGAGCCGGTCGCTGATAAAGGACACAAGTTTGGGGGAATCGCTGGGAAAATGACTTTCATCCACATCAATTGGTGTCACGGGGCACTTTTGATGACTGTGTGTGAGTTATCATCTCCCAGATGGATATCTGAAGCGTGTTGCAGGAAATTTGCCAAATATGAGAGATTTAAGGAAAATTACGGCTGCTTTATCCTGTATTTCTGACGTTACCTTTTCCAATTTTGGCCCTTCTGTTCGCAAATAATAGCTGTGTCTTGCAGGGTTGTTTAATGTGAGAATCAATCAATCTGTAATCATGTTCCTCAGCTTTGTTTCTGTTCGCTTTAGTCTTCTTGTACCTGCTGTTGGCAAGTTGAAAACAATCAATGAAAATGATGTGAGGGCTAAAATCCACATGAAAGCATTATTGTTCATCGACTGAATTATGGGCTACAAGAAGACGCACACAAAACCCAGAGCGTTTTGTTATGAAGACTTCTCAGTGGGTTATTTCACTTCATATTTCAAGTAGTTGTTCTAGATTACACACAGTTTTAAAGCGACTTGTGGTGACTTTAAATATCTGTAGAAATTACAGGGTCGTATTTTTATAAACCTAATTTGTTCTATCAGTTTTGCAGCTCAAGCGAATTTGCAATTAACTTTTTTTCCACACAATAATGAACAACATTTGCTTGTTTGCCTGGATCCTCAGGGGGGGAAATAGGTTGCTACTAAAATGATGGTAATATCATATACTTAAAATACCTCTGGTTTAATTGTGTCTTGGAGCATCTGAATACTAAACGGGCAGGCTAATAATCGTCGGAGGCTGGTGAAGCTTCAGCCTCCGTGTGTTTGACAGCCGTGCAGCTGAATATCAGTCGACGCGCTGCAGACTGACATGCTCAGCGGGGATGATGGAGACATGACAGGTGTCTCATAACATCTCACGCATGATTAATGCTAATATACATCTGCTAAAGCGACTGGAAGGAGTTCTCGTTCAGAGGAAGTCAAGTATATCACATTTTCAGCTTGAGTTCATAATTCTAGTCCAGACTGTTTAGTCTAATGCACTTTTGATATTGCAATGATAATAATAGTGGCATCAGCAGTTTTAATTCATTTCATTTTGTGAATGTGTGTGTACGTATTTTAATATATATTATTACAATTTTATACATATAAAATGTAACTCAAGCGCTGGGTTGTTTCGTCCGACCCAGGATCTGAGTAACACAAAAACTACCCAAACGCTGGGTTGTTTCGTCCGACCCAGGATCTGAGTAACACAAAAACTACCCAAACGCTGGGTTGTTTCGTCCGACCCAGGATCTGGGTAACACAAAAACTACCCAAACGCTGGGTTGTTACGCCTGACCCAGGATCTGAGTAACACAAAAACTACCCAAACGCTGGGTTGTTTCGTCCGACCCAGGATCTGAGTAACACAAAAACTACCCAAACGCTGGGTTGTTTCGTCCGACCCAGGATCTGGGTAACACAAAAACTACCCAAACGCTGGGTTGTTTCGTCCGACCCAGAATCTGAGTAACACAAAAACTACCCAAACGCTGGGTTGTTTCGTCCGACCCAGGATCTGAGTAACACAAAAACTACCCAAACGCTGGGTTGTTTCGTCCGACCCAGGATCTGAGTAACACAAAAACTACCCAAACGCTGGGTTGTTTCGTCCGACCCAGGATCTGAGTAACACAAAAACTACCCAAACGCTGGGTTGTTTCGTCCGACCCAGGATCTGAGTAACACAAAAACTACCCAAACGCTGGGTTGTTTCGTCCGACCCAGGATCTGGGTAACACAAAAACTACCCAAACGCTGGGTTGTTTCGTCCGACCCAGGATCTGAGTAACACAAAAACTACCCAAACGCTGGGTTGTTTCGTCCGACCCAGGATCTGAGTAACACAAAAACTACCCAAACGCTGGGTTGTTTCGTCCGACCCAGGATCTGAGTAACACAAAAACTACCCAAACGCTGGGTTGTTTCGTCCGACCCAGGATCTGAGTAACACAAAAACTACCCAAACGCTGGGTTGTTTCGTCCGACCCAGGATCTGAGTAACACAAAAACTACCCAAACGCTGGGTTGTTTCGTCCGACCCAGGATCTGGGTAACACAAAAACTACCCAAACGCTGGGTTGTTTCGTCCGACCCAGGATCTGAGTAACACAAAAACTACCAAAACGCTGGGTTGTTTCGTCCGACCCAGGATCTGAGTAACACAAAAACTACCCAAACGCTGGGTTGTTTCGTCCGACCCAGGATCTGAGTAACACAAAAACTACCCAAACGCTGGGTTGTTTCGTCCGACCCAGGATCTGAGTAACACAAAAACTACCCAAACGCTGGGTTGTTTCGTCCGACCCAGGATCTGAGTAACACAAAAACTACCCAAACGCTGGGTTGTTTCGTCCGACCCAGGATCTGGGTAACACAAAAACTACCCAAACGCTGGGTTGTTTCGTCCGACCCAGGATCTGGGTAACACAAAAACTACCCAAACGCTGGGTTGTTTCGTCCGACCCAGGATCTGGGTAACACAAAAACTACCCAAACGCTGGGTTGTTTCGTCCGACCCAGGATCTGGGTAACACAAAAACTACCCAAACGCTGGGTTGTTTCGTCCGACCCAGGATCTGGGTAACACAAAAACTACCCAAACGCTGGGTTGTTTCGTCCGACGCAGGATCTGGGTAACACAAAAACTACCCAAACGCTGGGTTGTTTCGTCCGACCCAGGATCTGAGTAACACAAAAACTACCCAAACGCTGGGTTGTTACGCCTGACCCAGGATCTGGGTAACACAAAAACTACCCAAACGCTGGGTTGTTACGTCTGACCCAGGATCTGGGTAACACAAAAACTACCCAAACGCTGGGTTGTTTCGTCCGACCCAGGATCTGAGTAACACAAAAACTACCCAAACGCTGGGTTGTTTCGTCCGACCCAGGATCTGAGTAACACAAAAACTACCCAAACGCTGGGTTGTTACGCCTGACCCAGGATCTGGGTAACACAAAAACTACCCAAACGCTGGGTTGTTACGTCTGACCCAGGATCTGGGTAACACAAAAACTACCCAAACGCTGGGTTGTTACGCCTGACCCAGGATCTGGGTAACACAAAAACTACCCAAACGCTGGGTTGTTACGCCTGACCCAGGATCTGGGTAACACAAAAACTACCCAAACGCTGGGTTGTTACGTCTGACCCAGGATCTGGGTAACACAAAAACTACCCAAACGCTGGGTTGTTTCGTCCGACCCAGGATCTGGGTAACACAAAAACTACCCAAACGCTGGGTTGTTTCGTCCGACCCAGGATCTGGGTAACACAAAAACTACCCAAACGCTGGGTTGTTTCGTCCGACCCAGGATCTGGGTAACACAAAAACTACCCAAACGCTGGGTTGTTTCGTCCGACCCAGGATCTGGGTAACACAAAAACTACCCAAACGCTGGGTTGTTTCGTCCGACGCAGGATCTGGGTAACACAAAAACTACCCAAACGCTGGGTTGTTTCGTCCGACCCAGGATCTGAGTAACACAAAAACTACCCAAACGCTGGGTTGTTACGCCTGACCCAGGATCTGGGTAACACAAAAACTACCCAAACGCTGGGTTGTTACGTCTGACCCAGGATCTGGGTAACACAAAAACTACCCAAACGCTGGGTTGTTTCGTCCGACCCAGGATCTGAGTAACACAAAAACTACCCAAACGCTGGGTTGTTACGCCTGACCCAGGATCTGGGTAACAAAAAAACTACCCAAACGCTGGGTTGTTACGCCTGACCCAGGATCTGGGTAACACAAAAACTACCCAAACGCTGGGTTGTTACGTCTGACCCAGGATCTGAGTAACACAAAAATCTGGATCTGGATCTGGGTAACAGAGAAACATAATAAATAAATCTCCAAAAAATTACCCATAAGCCTCAACCCCGGACTTGGGTAGAAAAAATAACCCAAGATTTGAGTGAATGAAGTAATTTTAGTTGTTGCTGTATTTGTGTTTTATTGCAAATGAAATGCAACCAAAATCCGAACTCTCTTTTATAAAGCATTATAAACAATGTATCTTGAGCTCCTTGATTCACACCACATCTATCATGCGCTTCAGGACTGTGGTTTTCTCCCTGAGCTGCAGTTCATTTTCCCAACAGTGTCTGGATCAAAGCGCCTCCACATTAACGAAGACGAATCATCCAATACCATCGATCAATGACTGTGACACTGTATCTGGGGCAGAAAGTCTCTCGCTGAGATGAAGTTATACTATAAACACTCACGTCGTCACTCCTAAAGGGATGCCACGTTCGCAACTGAGCTTCTACAGTTAAATTGCCTCACGGGATATTATTTGAAGTGAACGCGTTTGATTATGTTTTCTCCGATGTTTTGAGACTGAAAGCAGCCGTCAGGCGCCGTTTGAAGGGCGACTGTTGTCCTACATTTTTTTCCTCCAGTTGATTTGGTTTTTCTGAGAGGACGATGATAAGCAGGAAAAATGCCACGGGATCAAAGACTCCGCAGCCGGATGTCTTGGAAAAGTAAATCAGTAGGCGTGTCAATTGCTTCCCAAATTTCTAAGACGCTCCAGCTCTGTTTTTGGTTTGCTGTAATCTCATTAGCCCACTTCGAGAAATTCAGCGCATGCAGCATTTATGAATTTCACTGGTTATGTGAACAGGCTGTAATGATCTCTAATTTCCTCTCATAAATAGGAGAAAAAATTATAAAGCATATTTAGCAAATGCACAAGCATAATGCATTTTTTTTCCTCAATTAAATTTTAATAAAGAGCTTAGGTCAAGATACATTACTTTGCATTGGCTGAAATTTGAGGATGTCAATGGTGTAATTTGATACAAATTGAGCAAAAATGCTCATTCCGATATTTTTAAAACCATCCATTTATGATTTACTAAAATTATAGCCATTTTCAACTCAACTTGGGTTGTTTTTAACCCAGAATATTTCCTGTGTAGATAGATATACAGACAGATTATATATATATAAGTCAGAATTGCGAAATATAAGGTCAGAATTGCAAGTTATAAAGTCAGAATTGCAAGTTATAAAGTCAGAATTGTGAGTTATAAAGTCAGAATTGTGAGATATAAAGTCAGAATTGTGAGTTATAAAGTCAGAATTGTGAGTTATAAAGTCAGAATTGCGAGTTATAAAGTCAGAATTGTGAGATATAAAGTCAGAATTGTGAGTTATAAAGTCAGAATTGTGAGATATAAAGTCAGAATTGCGAGTTATAAAGTCAGAATTGTGAGATATAAAGTCAGAATTGTGAGTTATAAAGTCAGAATTGTGAGTTATAAAGTCAGAATTGTGAGATATAAAGTCAGAATTGTGAAATATAAAGTCAGAATTGCAAGTTATAAAGTCAGAATTGTGAGTTATAAAGTCAGAATTGTGAGATATAAAGTCAGAATTGTGAGATATAAAGTCAGAATTGTGAGTTATAAAGTCAAAATTGTGAGTTATAAAGTCAGAATTGTGAGATATAAAGTCAGAATTGTTAGTTATAAAGTCAGAATTGTGAGATATAAAGTCAGAATTGTGAGTTATAAAGTCAGAATTGCGAGTTATAAAGTCAGAATTGTGAGATATAAAGTCAGAATTGTTAGTTATAAAGTCAGAATTGTGAGATATAAAGTCAGAATTGCGAGATATAAAGTCAGAATTGTGAGTTATAAAGTCAGAATTGTGAGTTATAAAGTCAGAATTGTGAGATATAAAGTCAGAATTGTGAGATATAAAGTCAGAATTGTGAGATATAAAGTCAGAATTGTGAGTTATAAAGTCAGAATTGGGAAATATAAAGTCAGAATTGCAAGTTATAAAGTCAGAATTAAACAGTACAATAATGAATGAATATATATGTAATGTGAGTCAAGTTGAAGACCTGAGCAGTGATAATTATCCACACGTGTGATTTTAAGATGCTGTCAGAAATGAGCTCGTTACAGTAATTAACCAGCCAAAGCTCATCTCTGAACGAGAGCAGCGTGGGATCTGAGAGAGAGGGGCATCCTTATGTTACCCTCTCTGTTGAAGATGGGGAAGCTTATGATCTGTTTCAAGTCATTTCACACATTAATTTTTCATGGGAGATTTCACAGACGCAATAGAGATTATATTTGTGAGAAAAGCTGCATTTGATCTTTGACCTTAATGATTGCACACTTATATTTAGAATATTTTATTGCAGAGCTTCAGCGGGGATATTCAGATAACTACAGAGCTCTTTTAAAGCCAGCATACATGTATTGCATAACATTCACTTAATACATAATGCAAATATTTCTGCATTCAAGACATGAGATGAAAAAGACTGTAAATGCAAGTATTAATATCTCATGCAATGTTAATTTTTTTCCTCTCAATTTAAGGAGATTTAAATGTAGACAATAATGCAGCATATATTCTTGGAAAGCATGCTTTGTCAGATCAATTCACTCATCATTTGATCACAATAGTTTGCTGAAAAGTATCTGAAAAGTTGCATTGCTTCTTTTATTTTGTTTCTTATGCATAAATGCATCTGCATCACATGTTAAGTCCATCTACTAAAACTGAAGATGCTATTAAGGTTCACTTTCTCTTGTTCAATTGTTTCCTTAGACTCTCACACACACACACACATATTGTGTTTTCGTGTTTTACGGGGTCATTCCATAGGCGTAATGGTTTTTCTACTGTACAAACTGTACATTCTGTCCCCCTACACTACCTCTACCCCTAAACCTACCCATCACACAAAATGTTCTGCTATTTTACATTTTCAAAAAAGATCATTCTGTATGATTTATAAGCTTGTTTCCTCATGGGGACCAAAAAAAATGTCCCCACAAGACATTTGGTCCCCATAATGTAGGGAATACCCCCCCCCACACACACACACACGCACACTTGTTGGATAATATTCTCCTGAGTTATTATGAGAAGCTGTAACGTGATGTTCAAAGCGCTCTGAAACAACATTCAGACAAACACATCAGGTTTGTGCCTGAGAAGGAACATAATTCACTCACTCCCTGCTTTTCATTTGCATACAGCGCTGTGTTATTTGCATAGCGGCGGTGTTGATAATTTGCATGCGAGGCAGAGACGCAAGGAGTGCGATCTCTTCTCTGAGGTGATGCGCTCATGCCTCATGCAACTTTTCCTCATTTGTCTACAGCGCTCGCACACAAACGACTCTGATGATGGGGAACGCGGGCTATCTTAACTTGCGCTCGTGCCTCTTTAGCTCTTATTTCCGGCATTCGTTAAAAATGCTTCGTTATAAACAGTAGAGTGGGAAATAACTAAAATGATCCCAAAACGAATCTTGAAATGTCGACTTTTCCTGCATGTTATGCCTTGGATTCTAGTATGCAATGTCATAGAAAATCACAAACAAAATTGCTCATAGACAGCAAGACTAATTCATGGAGAGCAAAATCTCTTCGGAAGAGATCCCAACTGTGCTCAGATTTGCCTAGCTTTACAAACAAAGACTTTTTATTCATTGGCCAGTTTTGAGATTTTTGGCATTTTATAATGTTCTTTCAGACTTGTGGAAAGAAAACATCCCAAAATACACTATTCAGTGTTTATTTTATTGTACTTTTATCTATTTGCATTAGTAGATATATATTTGTGAATCAAAAATCTGAAACTTATTCCTATGAGTATTTTCTGATTTAAGGAGGAAATAAAAAAAATCTGAACCTGGCTTTACACAATATTCAGATATTTGTTCTTAAATAAAAGTGCATATTTAATTAGATAATGCATCGTTTGCATATCTAAACATAACATTTCAGTAAATTAATTCCCACAATGTTTTGATGTAAGTGTGATGATATCTATTCCTTACATTTTTAGACCACTCACATAAAGTTCAAGTATACTTTAGCATACTATTTGCGGTAAGTATGCGAATATCAGTGTAATAGTAGAATATTTCAATACTTATTAGGACTAAATTGGTTTACATGTAGTCTATAAAAGTAAACATTTAAGTGTTTCTTTAGTGTTACAACAAGTTTGTTAGTTTACTAGTTGTATGCTTCCAGCTGAATTTTTAATTCATGGAAGTACACGTTGAAGAATACTCTCAGTAACCTAACTTTGAGTAATGACCTCACCGTTTCTGACTATCACTACCAGAACAAAATGATCTGAATGTGGGTCATTTTACCATATTTGCCTATTGCATCATATTCTGAGCTCATTAATGCCAAATGAATGATCTGATCGCAATTTATCTGCATTTCTGTTTCATATTATTCATTTCTCTTCTGTGAAATTCTGTCCAATTAGACATGAATGCACTCGCTAACATCCACCAGAGATGAGTCCCGGTCCTGCGGTGGACTCGAAATTCAAGAGACATTCTCCTGAGAGATCCACTCGAACCTAAATCACACTTTAGAGCCACTTGACCGGGTTATTACTGATGTATTCTGCCAGCCCTATAAAAAAAAGAATTCATGTTTTTTTGTGCATCTGAAAGGCTTTTCCTGATCTTTCAGGCTGTTAGATCACACTTGCTGGAAAAGTGTGCTAATAACCCCCTCGCTTAAGTGCGGCAATCGCCTCTGAGCTAAAGGGGAGGCGAAATTGGCATGCGTTACAGTGGTATTATGGTGGAGAATGCGGGCAAACGGGATGCTTTTATGGAGTTAAAAGAGCCGCCCGCGGTAAGAGTGGAGTGGTTTTTGTGTTTGACAATACTAATGCATATAGTTTAGTGACATTTAGTAAGTAGAAACTAGTGTGCTGCATTTGCTGTCGATGGTTTTTTTCTCAGCGTGATCAACACTAAAGCTCCTGAACACTGATTAACAAGTTGAAGTAGTGCATTATTTCTCTCGAGGTTCAGCAGGCTTAATGTGCCTACAGTATATCAGAAACTGAAAATATGACCGCCAAAATGAATCTTTGTCCCGCCAAAGACTTATTCGATCACTTAACGTGACCAATCTGTACTGTTACCCGCTGTCAGCTTTAAAGAGGGCCTATTATGCCCCTTTTTATGAGACTCAGGTGTCCTCGTAATGTGTCTGTGAAGTTTCAGCTCAAAATACCCCACAGATCATTTATTATACCATGTTGTAAATGCCCAGGAAAAACATGCTGTTTTTGTGTTTTAATGTTCCTGTAAATGCAAATGAGCTGCAGCTCCTTGCCCCCTTTCCAGAAGAGGGCGGAGCCTGTACAGCTCGCGCCTCGAATGCTCTGCGAAAAACAAAACATCTGTCTGATTTTGATTAGCATCTCAATCGCGGTCATGCTGACATTGCAGTTGTTCTTCATCATGAAAAGTGTATTATCTGCGTACGTAAAGCTTTAAACTTCTGATATATGGTTTTCAAAGTGCACAGCTGTCAGACTTATTGCACTTAAACTGTTAAATACACAAGGTTATGTCAAAAAAAGCACACAAAGTTCACATAAACACAGTCAGTCATGTCTGTGAACGTAAACGGCGAGTAAAGAAATCGTTTGTGTGTATTAGATCAGAATTGTTAGTTCATATGAATCAAACAACAAAAGAAACTCTGCTCTTGATTAAATAACTTTAGTAGCTTTATTAAGAATACATTGAATGCTGCTGTTAAATGCTCTGGCGTGGAAATAAACATGGGTGTACAGCTCACTGAGGGCGGGGCCTATGCTAATAGGGCAGAGTCGTGGGCGGGGCCTGTGCAATGTGACATCACATATGCTAGAATCCGCAAACGGCTTGTTCTGAGACACTACTTATGATTTATGGGGATTAAAAACAGAGAAGTGGGTGAATTTTTTTCCATTACAGTATAGCTGTGCACACACACTGCCGACATATATATCCGTGTAAAAGTGAATTTCGCATAATAGGTCTCGTTGAAAACGCTCCTTTGAGTGTTTGTGTAGTACAAGTACAACTCGTTTTGATAGTGTTGAGCTTCGTAGCCAATCACAGACATATCTGTTGAGCGTGTGAACGCAACGGCCAATCAGATGTGTTTAAGTCGGTCACCTGCTCAAAAGGGCGGAGTTTTCGTTGAGTGCGAGCTCTAAGCGCTAGCAAGTCCTTACATTACAACCAACAAAGCAAAAATACGACGTCAATAAGAGATTCATTGTACAGCGCCAACAGATTACATTCATCGAGTTTTCTCAAGAGTGCAGTTTTGTGTACTTTGTGAGTTTTAATTGATGGCTTCAATGATTATAATTATAATAAAGATGTTTAAAAATATTTTCAGGTTCATCATGAAATGGTCTAATCTGTGCTGTCCGGCAATTAATGGAAACACTGCCTTTCTAAAGCAGTAACTCCATTTTAGTGAGCAGATAAATTACGTTTTATGTGTAATTTAAGAACTCATACGTTCATTTGAACAAATTGCATGTAAACTAATACAGCCTTTTATGTGAAACACAATAATATTATCACTGATATATGCAGCTCCCTCAGATACTGAGTTATTTTAGAAATTGACTAATGTGTGTCATTAAATACACACATTCTGTAATGTACGTACATGCTATATTTGTTATACGGTGAATGAGAAATAACTCGCACTTATTCTTCCTTGTGATTTAATGCTCATGATCTATTGGACTGTTGCTATGATAACTATAGGGGTCATTTTTTCAGGAAATGTAGTTGGTTTGATTATTTTAGATGTCGATGCTTTATTTGCGCATGCAAAACTTTGGTTTATTGAATTTATCGGAGACGTTTTGTGTCTTGTCAGTCTTCATCTGCCTCATAAATTCATCCAGTCTGAAGATATAAATGAGTGTATAACACTAATTCTCTCTTTTTCTCTTTCTCTTTCATGTTCGGTGGGCGTCTTAATTGCCATCGTAGGTAAGTCGACTCTTGTTCACTTATTATTCACATCATAACATGGCCTAATGACAACTTCCTGAACAACATTTACTCTCATCTATTGTCAGTGTTGCGTTGACTGAACTCGGCGGTAAAAAAATGAGCCGTTGAAAAATGAAGATGAATGCGTCGGATCTGAGATAATGCGTTTTAGATGTGTTTGTTCTCGGCTTGACATTGAGTGATTTGACTGCTCGTAAATCACAGAGGGTTATGACCGAGAGACGTGTACAGACGCCCATGTTCACTGATCAGGGGTCGTGGGTTATTGCCTGGAAAGAAACAAACAAACATATCCGTCTCAGTGGTCTGGTTCGATGCGCATCTTTATGTTCTGTTACACACTTCCTGCTCCACGTTGTCCGTGAATAACTTTGTATCTGGCTGTAAGTGCAAGATACAAAGCAGAAGTGAAAGTGGGTTAGACTATATTGTGCCGTAAATTGGATTTAAAAAATAACTCTTGAAAAGAGGTCACATCTCTTTTGAGAAGATTTTACTGTATGTCCTGTATCGTTCACAGCCAGTCTCTCTTGTACTGACCCGTGCTCTGGGAGGATTTCTTTTTGAAAATCTTTATTTTTCTAAGTAGATCTTATGGTTTGCCAACATTTCTTAATGCATTTTTCAGTCACACTTTAGTTTAGGCTCAAATTCTCACTATTAACTGCGACTTTTGCTTCAATAAACTCCTAATTGCCGCTTATTAATAAACATGAGTTCAAACAAGCCCACACGTTTAGCATATGATTTGTGTATTGCGTGTCGACTATCGCAATTATCATAAAAAACATTTGATACTTTTTCCAAAATATAAATCTGACACATACTCCTTTATACAATCAAACACTTTCCAACAAAACAAGCCAATTTTCCAAGCATTCCTAACCTTATTTTTTAAAAAAAAACTAAATTCAATCACTTTAAGAACCTTGTGATCTATATTCACTCTAACTCCTCCCCTGAAAACAGACCACACCCACTCTGACTCTACAATTGCCGTTAAACCACACCCCTCAGAATGTCCCCGCCCACTCAGACATGCCTAATTGTCCACATTGCTCAGTTCTGAGCTGTGTGATTGGATAGTTTACATATGGTAATGCTATAAACAACCAAGGTAGTTGTTAATTTAGGTATTGGGTAGGATTAAGAAATGTAGGCTATGGTCAGGACTGGGTAGGTTACTTTTAAAATGTATTTCACTACAAAATACATGCTTTAAAAAGTCATTTGTAACATATTTCGTTACATTACTCAAGTTTAGTAACTTAATCTAAATACTTTAGAATACTTTGGAATACTAATAAGTGTGGAACAAACACAAAAAAGGTCATTGCAAGTTTTTATCTCACAATTCTGACTTTTTCCCTCAGAATTGAGTGATATAAAGTTGCAATTGTGAGTTATAAAGTCAGAATTATGAGAAATAAACTCAAAATATTGAGAAAAGTCAGAATTATGAGAAATAAACTCAAAATATTGAGAAAAGTCAGAATTATGAGATATAAAATCACATACTAAATTCACAATTGCAAGACAAAATGTTTTGCAAGTATTGCAAGTTTAAATCTCCTAGTTCTGACTTTATAACTTGCAATTGTGAGTTTAAATCTCGCAATTCTGAGAAGAAGTAGTCAGAATTGTGAAATGCAAACAAATTGTGAGAAAAAGTTGCAGTGACGAGTGAATTATAAAATGACTCACAAAACATGAAAACAGTCGTGGATCATCAGGTCATGACAGGACAGTTCAGTTGACAGTTGGGTAATTTTTTTTATAAATTCAGTCATTTTGTCTTGTTCAGGACAGAACTAAATAAAAATAACAACATTTTTATGATCCTCTTAAAAGTATTAAAATGTTGATGAAACTGAACTCCTCTTTTTCAGACGGTCAGAGTCAGAGAATCACCAATCGCTGTTTAAATGACATTAAAACTCAAAGTAATCACTTTGGTAATCTAAAACACTTTTCAGATGTAACTGTAATCTGATTATCACCCATTTAAAATGTAACTGTAATGAAACACAATGACTCAAATTATGCATTTTAAATACGTAACTGAGTTACTTGTATTTCGTTACTCCCCAACCCTAGTTATGGTTATGCAGAATAATATGTGCTTTATAAGTACTAATAAGCAGCCAATTTCCTAGTAATGTGCATGGTAATAAGTAACAAGCTAATAATAAGAATTGGACCCTAAACTTGTATTAAAATGCACGTTCTTCTAAGGTAAAATCTTGTTTATCAGATTCAACTAACTTGCTTGTGATTGGTTAATGTTAAAATGGCATATAATTTCAAATCTCACCAAACGAATTTCAAAAACAGTGATTTCTGATTCCATTATGGATCACAAACTCTCAATTACTGTAGTTAAAAAAGTCAAGTTTGTTTACTGAAGTAAATCTCTTTCTGATAACGGCTTGTTTCAGTCCGATTTAAACCAGGAGCTTGTCTTGTGAAGCTTGTTTCAGGATTTGAGCTACAGTGATTTTGCTGTTGAACAGACTTCGACCGAGTGAAATACATCCAGGGCTAATAAAGGAGCAGCGAGACTGTGGATTTAATAAATAATCCCATCCAGCAAGTAGTCAACAGGATTGTCCGTACAGATTTTAATACCATTTAAACTGCGTCCCGTCGGAAACGGCTTTTAGGATTTACACCCCTCTACTGTAATTTTGCTTCCCAGGAGTAAGAAAGGTTAGCTTTTATCTCTAAAGATCGCACATTATCCTGTTAAGTGCCTTTTTTTACTACTTCCCTCCATTATTTGGGCTTAAATTTTGGAGTAGATGTATAAAAAGGCTCTTTAAGTGTCCAG